>NDGN011520423.1:2158-13759 GCA_002564285.1 Tympanoctomys barrerae | reverse complement strand
TATATATATATATATATATATATATATATTTCACTACAAAATGGTCCTCATTTGTATCCCCTTTTTTGTTTAGTTTTGTCAGAGATGGGTATTCCAAT
The DNA here is from genome assembly GCA_002564285.1 of Tympanoctomys barrerae. Lineage (NCBI taxonomy): Eukaryota > Metazoa > Chordata > Mammalia > Rodentia > Octodontidae > Tympanoctomys > Tympanoctomys barrerae. The sequence goes on along the minus strand of NDGN011520423.1, from coordinate 13,661 downwards.
GCCGTTTAAATATTGTAGGTGCATGAATTCAGCAGAAGAATCCAATGTAGTCCAGTAGTCCATAATAGTAGTGGGTCAGCCGCAGGACTGGCAATGCCAGAAGTTGTTCCCTTGAGCCTTTTACAGCTCAGCCATTATAGTTTTTAAACACAGTAGGTACCTTTATGGAATATAAGCTTCATTTTATTTTCATACAGAGTTTTGAGAACTTTGTTTTCTGTTCTATGTCCAGAAAAATAATGACTCTCATTAAGTATTTCTGATGGCATCAATGTAGATGTTCATCTCCATGCTGCCTACTGTAGTACTGAATATCACATCTGGGAGACACTGGGACAGTCAGAAGACCAGACTTCCTTGAGGGTTGTGGCCAGACACTGTGACAGGGCAGTGATGGCAGCTCCAGCACAGAGGTGTGCATGGGAACAACACTGCGTTTTGTTTTCTAAAAGAGGCCTTAAATCGCTTTCTCTTTAATGTGTCCTCTAATTTTAAATGTTGACCATGAATTTTAAAAATTCTAAAAACCCAGCAAAGGATAAAAAGAAATCAGCAAACCAACCAAATAACTAAACAAAACCCACATGTCTGTGCCATATTTAACCAATGGGCTGCCAGATTGTGAGTTTAGGCATCTGTAACTGCTTCTTTCTCCCTTCTAAGTTTGAAGCGTGTGATCGAGGTCTCAGTGAGGGCATTGCTGAAAGTTCACTCCAGACCCAGAATCCAGCTGCCTTTTTGTCTTTAGAATACAGTGAACTCCCTGGCTGCGGTGCATGAGGCTAATGGGGTTCCAAATCCTCCCCTCAGCTCCAGTCCAATCCAATCTCCTCACTAAGAAGCCACCTTCATCCCAAGGATTTCTCCCAACCCTGCCCCCATGTCTAAGATAGTGTTATCCTTACCTAGATGGATAATTAATCCCCAGGAGACAGCTCTTCTACTACTGTGCTGGCTAGCCATTCATCTCTGTCATCATCGGTTTGTTGTTCATTTTCTCTTCCTGTTTGACAGGGCTGTTGTCCGAGAGCCACAGATAAGCAGGAGAGGAGAACTGGATTCCAGGCATTAATTCTGACGGCCCAGTTCTGTGGTTCACCACGCTTGCCAACTCCTCAGTGGGGTTGAGGATGTAGCTTCTCTCGTGACAGAGGTTATAAGGAATTGTGGGAGCTGATTTTAAGCCTTCTCTATCTCTGAGGGACCATGCGTGGAGGATGGCCTGGGCATCTGTCCCAGTCTGCAACTCCAATCTTTTCCGATTCTGTGACTATTATCCTTGCTACTTCTAGTGTCAGCTGACTACAGCCAGTCTTCCTATGGAGAAGTAGATGAACACAGCCTTCAAAATGGAGCAACCCTGTACCCCATTACTATTTGCACTCATTTACCTAAGCATGCTTCCAGCCAACCACGAACAGTGGCTCATGGGATGCATTCAAAGGCAGCCTGCCTATTGGCTGGAGAGCAACCAGTGATCATCTGGTCTATGATAAATTATTCGACCAACACTATCTGATTCTCCATCTTAAAAAACATAAGCAAGAAATTCAGCAAGTGATAGACAAGGTGAGGGGGTCCATGGGACCCGAAGAACAGAAGTTGTTTGGTACTGGGTCTTGTCCAAGGTGTGCATGGCAGGATGCCCAGCTATCCAACCTTTGAGGTCCATGAAGTCTTTGTCTCTGGGCTATTTAAGCTTGGTGGTGTGTCTAGAGGACCTTTAATTCAAGTATCCTTCTGCACACATGCATTTGCTTAGCCTGCTGGGAAAGTGTTGTTGGGCTTCTAGCCCGGGGCCAGGTCCCCACCCCCTTCAGGGCTGATGGAATTGCTCTCACTTCCTGAGGGCTCCAGCTACTCTTGTCTGCTGTGTGTTGATAACCCACCTTCTAGATACTGCCTGAACAGAGCCTCAGGACATAATCTGAATTAGAAGGGCCTGGGTAATGGAGGTTAAACCAGAATGTAAAACAAAACAAAACACCTGGTGGAAAATGAGCCTTGAAGCCCAGGCAAGAACTCTGAATTCCACTGAGCTCTGGCCGAGGGGCCTCTGCATCCAGCAACTACCTCTGCCTGGGTCTCCTCTCAATGCTCCCTCCCCAAGGCTTTCATCAGACTTTGCCCCTAGCTCTTCCGAAGGCTGGGGTCACTGACAGCTGAAACAGATGAACTTGTAGGTCCACCAAGGAATGTGGGCTGTCTGTGGCCTCTTGGGAGAGGCCAACCGTCCAAATGGATCTGGTACCTAGAGTTCCAGAGGCTGCCAGAGCCAGGGCTGTCTCTCTTGTCTTGGGTACCCTGAGATAAAGAGACTAAGCAGATTATCTTCTTGAGAGAGTTTCAGTGGAATAAACAAAGATATTCCTTTGATTTTTTTTTTTTTTAGGAAAATGTATTTCCTTCTGAGTGAAAGCAGTGACAGTATATCCCTTATCAGGAGCCTTGCAGACCCAGTTCAGGTGCCTTGCAGACCCAGTTCCACAGGGGCCAAAGAGGAGTCAGCTTTGAACTATGTTGAGTTCAGCCTAGAGCCAAGAGTTAGCACCCTGTGCTCCACAAATTCCAGAAGGTACCCAGAGTTCCCTTAGGGACCCCTGTATCTTCTATTTAAACTTGTTTGTCCTTTCAGGATAAATCATAAGGTCTTTATTCTTTTACAACTTCATTTGTGTTTAAAAATATTTTAATTTTTGAGTAAAAAAAAGAAGACTCCATCATCTTGTCTTTTATTTTTATTGGAGATGTACAGAACTTGAGTTACAATGAGACAAAGCAGGCTTTGGCTTCCTTCCCTGGTGGCGCCCCCAGCACTAAGACCTTTCTATTGAGGAATTCATTGAGAATTCTAAGTGGCAGTCATGCATCAATCACGCCTATTAGAGCATAATTTATTCCTAAGTGGTGCCTTATCATGCCTCCAACGCTATTTATTTTTAGTAGTAATCTGCATTTCAACAAGACCTAAGGAATTCCAAACTTTCCCAAGGCATCTTTTATTAATATGAAGCATAATTTATTTTACCCGAAAAGAGCAGAAACATGTCAATAACATTTTCTTAGGCATTTCGTTCCTGTGGTTCAATGTAATCCAATCCCAGATGTGCAAAAATTTCTTCTTCACTTTCTGCTTTGAGAAATATCCTCTGAAAGCATACAGGAGATGTGTCCATTAAGATATTTTCCCTAAGCATCTCAGTACAGACATGGGGGAGGTACTATGTGTGAGACAGTATTGTTAGAATGAATTGTTGCCAAAACACGTTTTCCTGCTTCTGAGTATAAAAAGCCATTGTAACTGAGTTTTTGTAGTTTTTATATTTTCCCACCCAAGGATATGGTATTAAACTAATTTAAGGCAAAATCATGACATTCTATAGTCAACAAAAAGAGGTTCACATAGTTTTCCAATGAGTCTATAGTTCTTAATCATAGCTGTTCACTAGAACTACCTTATGGAATTAAAAAAATAAATAAATTGAAACTTGAGCCACACCTCAGTCCATTGAAATCAAGGCCTCAGGAGAGGCCTGGTCACCCATCTCTTTAAAAGTTCTGAGTCATTCTAACATGCAGCCAGAATTCTATGCTAATTGTACTGCTATATCATAATATTAGTTACAATATTACCGGCAAGTGGTGGGGTCTCTATAGCCTTCATACCTACCCAAACCCATCACCCTCATCCAATCTCTTCAAAATCTTCCTCTTGTCACTAGCATAGTGCTGGCCAGATGGAAGCTACCACTGACTTGAACTATTCATTAATTACTAACTGGTAAGTCTTCTTAAATTGCAGCACACGACTCTGCATCCTGCATGCTCATTTCTGAGGATTTCCTGTCAGCGTGTACAGTCCTTTCTTTGTTGAGCTCCATATTGATCTCCTTTGGGACCTCGATGCCACCCCACAGAATCACACCAGGGAGCTGCACACCATCTGCGCCTGTCCCTTGGAGCTATGATAGTGGACTTGGATGGCCATAGGACCTGGGCTTGGCCGGTGAGCAGCACCTAGGACTCCTGGCAGAACTCTTAGGAGAGAGGCTGTTCTCATTGGTGTAACTGGGAGAATGGGACTTGCCGGAATTCCCTGCCTGAGAATGAAGCCAGCCCTCGGGCTACTGCTGCGCCTACAGCCAGGGTTATCCCCAGGCCTGCTGCTGGCCTACGCTGCCTTGGGCTTAGCTTCTGACGCTTGCAACTGTCCAAGACAGCTCAAACTGAACATACCTCCTGTAGATTATAATCTGTTACAGGGCAAGGCCATTATTTTTAGTTATTTGCTCTCCTTCCACCTCAGAGCCTAGTTTAGTGTCCCTGAGCACATATGAAGAGCAGCCCTTGGCCCGCATGGACTTAGCAGTCACATCTTCGACTCTTCATAATCCATACAGTGAATTATTTTTCTTCAATTTTGGCCCCAGCACATGGCTGCTAAGTGAGTTTAGCCAACTACCTGTCTATATCTTCAAGCAGAGTTTTTATTCTTTTGTAGATTAATGACCTACTATGTCACTCAAAATGGTATTGCGGCTGTGTTTGAGGGTACTTTAGTAGTGGGTGTGATTTGTGGGGGATCTTGGTTTTCTTTGGGGCTCTGACTCACTGCAAACATCAAGGATATGCAAGCTCAGTTCCGTTCATGTGCTGGCTGTGGAGACCCGGATAGCTTATCGTCTTGGAGCCAGAGGTCTCTGACCTGCATTCTGGGACAGGTGAGGGCTCTGTCCTGTGGGGATCTCTCTAGCTGCTCTCAGCTGTGATGAACTGGGAATAGGGTGCATGTGGCAAGGGAAACTGCATTTACTATTATTATTTTTTGACAGAACTTGGGATTGAACTCAGGCCCTTGCACTTGCCTGTCAAACACTTATTCTACTGAGCCATCTCCCCAGCCCCTAAGGGAAACTATACTTGAAAATCAGTTCAGAAAAAGTGCCCAGGGAGCCTCCTCGAGGATGAGGATCAAGGCGGCCCATTTCAAGAAGACCCTACCTTGGTCTTGTCATACAAAGCGTGGTTATCCAGTATCATTTTCCGTTCATGTGTGGCATAACGGCGGAGGTCTCTCTCAAACTGCTGGAAAGAGATAATTAAAATAACACATTTTATCAGGCTCAGAGTGTCTTCAGTATGAGATGTTTAGTGTTATGTATGATCCTCTAGTGAGCTAACTTTCTCCTACCAATTCTCACAGCACTCTTCCTGCCTCGGGCAAAGCTCTGATGGCAGAGCTCTATCCTCGGACAGCCAACAGAATTTAAGCTTTGCGAGAACGATGGTATGATTTATTTTGTCCATAACACTATTGCTTCGCAGATGGAAGATATACAAGGGATGTTTGGTGAATGAGTAAGTGGCTAGTTCAAGCCCTAGGTCCAGAGTAAATGCTGGATACAAAATTTTATTGGAATTGTGAGGCTCAGATTCTAGCCAAATTTGGTCCCTACCTGGCTATGCATTTCTTGGCAAGCTATTTAGCCTCTTTGACTCTCGGTTGGTCAAGGATGGAGGAGTATGTGATAAGTTTCCCCCTGGCCTCACCATCCTCTCATACTGAGGTTCCGTGAAGTTCTCTGTCCCTGAACAATGGCTCTGATGGATGGTCTCGAGTGGGCACTCAGGCTTCAGGGGCCAAAGCCTGAAGCCTAAGACCGAGGAAAAGACAACCTTGCGAATGAGGACCGTGAATCACACCATCGTTGGGACTAGCTTTCCTGAGAGAAGTGTACATCTGGACCATTGGTCCTTTGCATGGAAAACTAGGGAGAAAGCATGAGATGAGCGCATCCTGCTGTGGAGGGAACTGTTTGCTATCGTAGGACAGTTAGCTAGGGCTGGAGGAGCAGACGGCCTCCACCAGAAGTTCTTAATAACGGCATAAAGGGTCAAGCTGGTGAAGATTGAGGTAAAGCAGATTTCTGGTACAGTAATTATAACTCTGTGGAAGTTCAGGAGCAGTGCGTAGCCTACCTCCTCTTTCTGTCTCTGTCCTGGGCCACTCCCTTCCCCACTGCCAGCTCTTAGTGGGGTACTAGCCGCTTGGATGTGGGCTGGGGTAACTGGAGAGGCTGGAAGGTGGAGACAAATGGGGAAATGGGAGCAGCGAGGAGGGGCTGTCCCTAGCTCTCCAGTCTTGTGGGATTTGGGCAAGAAATAGATTCCTGCACTTGTCTGAAAAAACCTCGGAAGCCTCTCCCACAGACAGGGATGACAGCAGTGTCTTACATTTGGAGCGTGATTAAATTTGTTCAGCAAAGTTACTGGAGCAGATCTGTTTAGAATACAACTGTGAACAGAACAACGGCCCTAGTGGAGTTCAGATTCTAGCAGGGGACAACCCACTCACAATAACAGAGTAGATAGTTACAGGATATGTTAAGGCGTGAGTGCTGTAGACTTGGCCATGTGATTATGGCAATCCTCGTGGAGAAGCTGCGATGACTTGAAGGATTTGACACCATAGAAGTGGAAATGGCTGCAGAATGGTCAAAAAGAGAAGATAATTTCTTGTTTACACCTTAGCTGCTGATGGGCAGACTGCCACACAGACACCATGTGGGAAATGAGTTAACGGAAGGAAAGTGCTCTGGAATCTAGTGGTAGCTTGCCTGGTGTGACATGCCAGACAGACCTGCTCACCTCCTCACCGGGGCATCCCAAGGGACGCCCAAGATTTAGGGCATCTTGATCTGTGCCAGTGCTGCCTGCTGGCTTTGTCTCAGTCCTGCTGGCTTTTCCTAGCAGAATGCCGACTTGCATGTGCCCGCTGCTCCCTGTTCAAAACCTCAACAGGAATAGACGCATTATAGAGGACGCTTTGAAGGTCTTCGCCAGAGTCCACAGCTCTCAGAAATGGGAGGCGAACCCAACCGTGCCTCCCCACCAGCTTGAAGAAGAAGCCCATCAAACAAATTCCAGTATCAGGGATGTTTAGAAAAAGAAGCAGGGTTGCTTTAGGGTCCTGGTACTGCGTGCAGCCTAGGCCTGACAAACATGCCACCCCGGGCAATGTTCCGGTCCCCCTGACGTAAGGGCCTCAGTGGGGCGGCTGCCAGGCAGCCATTGCTCAGTGACTCCTGGCCTCACTCTGCTCCCACTGAGAGACAAAGCCCAGCAAAGGAAATATTCTCATGAGAGGGGTCTTGGATCGAGGTCCTGATGAAATCATTCAGAGAACAGTGACTGAGTTAGGACTAGTGAGTCTAGGAGCGGAGGTGAGCCCAAGGCACTGGTCAGGGCCCCGAACCAGGCACTGGGGGGACCTGGAGGACAGTGCCAGTCAGAGGGGCTACAGTACAACAGTTCTGATCAATGAGGCCTCAGGGTGGAGCAGGCAGGGGAGCGGGGCTGGCGCAGGCAATCTCCCCTACCCCAGACACCACCGAGCTCTGTTCCCGTGTGGGCTCCCTCCCACCACTGTCCTCCAAATGCTGCTGAGCCTTGTGCCTGGGTGAGCTCCCTCCCACTGTCCCCCAGATGCTACTGAATTCCCCACAGGAGGCCTGCCTTCTCCCAAGCCCTAGACACCACTGAATTCATGTGCTGGAAAGAGCGTCTGTGTAGTACACAGAGAAAGCCTGGTGTGGGTGGAAAGCTGACGAGGAGTGGTGTGGTCAGTAGGGTTGGCACAGCGCGGTAGCCTGGAGTGGCAAAGAAAGAACAGGGTAAGCAGCTACAGGGAGTATGACACAGACATAAGGTGACAGAGACCAGGGGAGCCCCTCCAGAGATGTGTGGAAGACTGCACACTAGACCAGTCCTGGTTTCCCTCTCACCCCCACAGTTGAAGGTGTCCTGTCATTAGGCAGAAGCAAAAGCCTCCAGCCGCTTACACCCACAGGAACACGGCTGCAACCTAGCAGAACTCCGCCTGCAGAGGAATGGGAAGCGGTTGTGGTGGGCTGTGTGGACCCCAGAGCCCCTTCACTCCCTGTAGGCAAGAGAAAAAGTTATGGCAGGAGCCCAGTTAAACACTGGTTGATAGCCAAACTCTCAGTCGCCACCACAGAGGACTGGAGTTCGGGCCCTGAAAGTGTTACGAGACATGATCCATTCATTTTTGAGCTAGGGTGTGAGAGCACGCTGGTTGAGTTCAGACTGGAGTACAAATAGGATAGAGAGGGCTCTTTATCTTTTTGGTTCTGTATGTAGATTTTTTTCCTTTCCATCTGGCATTGCTGTTTGAAGGATGGAGTGTGGGGGAGGCTGTTCTGTGCTGGTAAGAGCACAGGAATCTGAGCTATTGCTCTTAGCAAGCTCTGCCGGGTTTTCCCAGATCAAGGGTTGCTTCAATAAGGTTAAGTAAAGCAGCTGCTTGGCTCCATCAGAAGTCGGTCCCGTCTTCCTCTCTGTGCTTTCTACAACATTCCATTAAATGCCTGCCACTTTCTTTGTACTCACTTCCTCTCTCACCCTCTCGAGTCACCGCTCCATCTCCCCTTCTTTTGTGTTACACGAATACTATCAACACAGCATATTTTATTTTCTTTTCCTTTCTCTCTTCATCAGGTATTACTTTTCTGAAGAGATAGGGAATGGTAGTGTGTTAGAACACAAGACTAAGAGTTCAGGCTTTTATCTCTGTATTTCTGTATTCCACTAAGGATGCTTTCGTAGGGTTAGCTGAATTAGTTTTCTGGTTGGCTCATATATTGGACACAATTCCTGACACCACACACCATGTTCCATTTAAACTTCACTCCCCTTTTCCTTATTTTATTTTTACGTCCTTGGTACAGGACTCAGTGATCCTCCTGTTTTCACCCTCCCCAGTGCTAGGATTATAGGCTTGTGCCACCACGCCTGGACTCAGTGCAGGCTCAGCGCACCTAGGGGTGGGGCTGGCAGAGCATGTGTTGCCGGGGTTCGAACCCCCATTCCTGCATTTGTCTAAGCAGGTGCTGAGTCCCCTGAGCTGTCTCACTGGCCCTTCACTCCCCTTTTTTTTTATTCTTTCTCTCATACAATCTCGTTTTCTCTCTGTCTCCCCTGCTTAGCACGTGTATTTTTTATTTATGTTCTTTTTCTTTTTTGTCTTCATATATATATATATATATATATATATATATATATATGAGGCATCTGTACATAAAATGATGAATAAGAATAATTGATTATTGCTTTAGTATATACAGTATCCTTTATTGACCTATCTGGGGAGCCCTTACCAAAAATTGTGTATCAGAGGTACATACACTTTGGGTTTTTTTTGTATTTAGTACAGGGTCTACAGGGTCTCATTACACAGATTGGACTCGAAGTGACCCTCCTGTTTTCAGCCTCCCAATTGCTGGGATTACAGGCATGTGCCATCATGCCCAGTCTCAGTCACCATCTCCCCAGGGGCACGGCTGGCAAAGCACGCCAGGGATCGAACGGCAGGGCATGCTGGGGATCGAACCCCAGTCCCTGTGTCTGCATAAGCAGGTGCTCCCTGCATCTGGCCAAGCGTGCACTTCAATCCACGAGCTATCTGGCCGGCCCTTGTACACAAACTGCCTACCAGCGTGTCGACTTGCCACCGCCACCTCGCAGCTTCCTCCATCCCTACCCCATTTCCCTTCCTCTCCTTCCTTTTCTCTGGTACCCGCACATAACCTGCCAGCTCTCTGCTTCCTTTCTTCAATGCAGATATAAAATTATTGCTAAAGTCTTATCTCTCTTCTTTCATTTATTTACTCTTTTCTTACTTCTTTTCCCTTTTCTGCTTCCTTTCTTCTTCCATTATCTACATCCCAGCCTACTCTTCATCAGCATTATTTCATTGGCTTTCTTGGATATTGAAAGAAGCACAACAATTTAAAACAAAACTTAAATCATATGTTGGTAAACGGTTGGTTCTGTCGATGCTGTCATAACGGGCGGTTTCTCTCTTCCTGTAGCACAGTGATTAGGACTGCTTCTAGCCCAGAACAGGCTGGCTGGGGAAGAGAACACGACAGCGTAATGAAGGCCACGCTCCTGTCGCAGGGCAGCGTGCGCTGCAGAGATCTCCACAGCGAGGGCCGTTTCTACCCGAACTGGCCTTAAATGGTCAGCGCAAAACACCAGAAACATGAGAAAGTGAGGCAACAAGGTGCCTCTAAAAGCCCTTAACACTCAAATGCTGACCACACAGGCGCTGAAGTGGAAGATGTTTCAGGCAAAGGTCAAAAAACAAGTGGTTAAAATGTTTGAAGAGATAAAAAACAAATAAGCAAATGCATAAAATGTTCAGTGAGCTCAAAGAGAAGGTAAATCAGCAGCTAAAATATGTAATTAATAAAATGTTCAATCAGCTTATAGAAAAGACAGAAAAACCAGCTAATTGAATTAAAGAAGACAATGCAGGGTTCGATCCTGGGCACCACATGCCATACCAGCACACTGAGACAGTGACTGAGACTGGATGTGGTGACACATGCCTGTGATCCCAGCACTTGGGAGGCTGAAACCAGGAGGATCATTATGAGTTGGATCTGTGTAGTGAGACCCTGTAGACCCTGCAGATCTTGTACTAAATAAATAATAAATGACAATGCAGGGTATGAATGACCACTTTAATATGGAATTAAAGGTTATGAAAAAAAAGCAGAAAATCTTAAATGAAAAGTACAGGGGAAAGCCATGCCACTAGACATGACCAATCAGAAGCCAGAATATCAAGACCTAAGGACAAGAGTGATGTGGTGGATCATTTATTCAATGACACCCTCAACACAACAAGAAATCATAAGAAACTCATTCAAAATCTCAAAGATGACTGAAAAAAGTAACCTAAGATTTATTAGTCAAGAAAGTACTAGAGATGATATAAAAGGTATAAAAATTTATTTGCTGAAATCCTTGTAGAAAACTTTCCACATCTGGAGATCGAAATGGACAGCCAGCCAAATGGTAATTTAGAGCATCAAAAAGGTATAATCAGAAATGAACCTCGTGATACACAGCAAAGTCAGAATCCAAGAAATTAGAACAGGAGATAATTCCAAAGTGCACTAGAGAAAAATCTTATCAGAATAACAGCAGATGTCTCAACATAAACATTAAAGGGAGATTCAAGGTTTTCAAGCTATACCACACAATTTGTCATAGCTAAATCTTGGAGACAACCCAAATGCCCATCAACTGAGGAGTAGATAAAAAGATATGGTATTTTTACACAATGGAATATTATTCAGCTATAAAAAAGTATGAAGCTTTTGTAGATAAATGGATATAACTAGAGACTATATTGGTAAGTGAAATAAATCCGATCCACATGTGCAAAAATTGTATTATCTTGCTAGTATGAAAACCTGAAAGAGCAAATAAAATTAGAAAGGCACAATATATGTATCATGAAAGGGAAATAATTTGTTCAATGGAAAGAAAAACTGGGATGAGGAAAAGAACAAAAGAAAGAAGTGGAAAAGATATATTTATGCATATATGCAGGATAGTTTGGAAACGTACTGCTGATTTCTGCTGGTGTTTTGAAAGGAACAGTTAATGCTTAATTTTTTTTTTTTTTTTT
>NDGN011520410.1:846-26579 GCA_002564285.1 Tympanoctomys barrerae | reverse complement strand
CCCTCCACTCCCTCTCCCTCTCCCCCTCCCTCTCCTTCTCCACCACAGCTCCCTGCCATGCTCTTCTGTTTACCACAGGCCCCAAAGCAGCAGAGCCAGTAAGCACAGACTGAATCCTCAGGAACACAAGTAAACCTTTCTCCTTCAGGCTGTTTACCTCAGCTGCTCTGTCACAGTCACAGAAAGCTAGCAAGCTGCATGAATCACCATATGAACCTTTCTTTCAGCTTTTCTCCCAGGTTCTGATCTTGTCTCTGTACGTTTTCCATACAGCAGCCACAAAGCTCTTTCCAGAAAGTAAACACAAAATGGCATATTCCATGTTTTCTACTCTTAAGAACTGTTCACTGTACTCAAAAATCCCATCTTCTAACAATGGCCTAGAGAGGCCTCTATGGTCCAGCCCTTGAGTCTTCTACAACTTGAATTTGGAGCCATTTGCTGTCTAGCACTGCATGCCCAAGAATGGCTAAAGTCTGGTCCATGGACTTTTACAAATAAAGTTTTATTTATACACCATCATGTACACTGTCATGTCTTTTCACTTACTATCCGGTATGGTTGATTTCATGTTACTATGGCAAAGTGACGTAGTTACCACAGTGATTCCAAGGCCTGCCAAGGCCCTAAAATATTGACTTGTCTGCCCATGGCATAATTTGGGAAACTTATTATTGTACATAAAGTGTGGCAATTATGAGAAGGACAATAGAACTGCTGTTGAAAATAAATGAAGACATCAAGACATTGAGGCGACATCAAACCTACCCTTCCCTCACTCTCCCGCCATCAGCTCCTGTTATTTGTTGTCTGCAGGATCAAGCTGCCATAATGTTCCCTGAGCAAACTTGGTCCCAGCTTAGCTAGGGAGCACTGGAATGATTAACAAACCTGTCTGCTCCCGGACACGATGACCTCTCTGGGCTGTGGAGCAATTTTCCTGCCTGTGCCATCGTGTCTTCTGAAAGGTGCTTGGACGCCTCGGATTTATGCTTCCTGGGATGAGGGCTTGGAGGAGCATTTTAATGATCTTTTAAGACGAGGTGCTGGAGGCTGCATTCTAACACCAGGGGCCTCCCGGGCAGCAGGTCACGGAGCCAGGCTGCTCCATAATAGATGAGGAACTCTTGGGGCTGGGGCTGGGTCAGAGGTACCTGCTCCATTCTTTAAGGAGGAAATAATAACCAAGTTTCCCCGGGGCCACTTTAGAGTCCGTGCAGCCCTGCTAAAGCTCTCCAGATGCTCAGACAGGCTGGAGAGTGCAGGCAAGCATTTTAAACATTAATGGAGCTGCCTGAAAAGAAGCAAGCGACGAATCAAAGCCTCGTGTCTGAACAGAGCGCCTGGGCTGAGTGGAATGAGACGATCTACGCTGATCAGCATGCTCTAGCGATGTGTCCCATGGAGGCCCAACAGAGCACCCACGCGCTCGTTCATGAAGTATTTAAGGAGCACAGCCACAGAGTCCAAAGCTGCTCAGCCACTGCTAAGGGGTGGAAGTGATGTGGGAACGGACAGAGAACTCTGGGAACCTATGGGCTACCCGGGCTGCTTAGATTATTTCAATTTTAACTTTGTGAAAATACATGCATGTTGCAAAAATCTAAAAGACTATCTAGGGCTTGTAGAGAAAGGCAAGCTATGTCTCATATATTTCTTCCAGCCACCAGCTTCCAGCGTCCCCAATTTTCTCTTCCTAGATTTCCTTTCTGGGTGGGCTTCCAGAAGCGCTCAGGGCACGCATCAGCAAATGTCTCTCATTGCTAATACACAGGATCATGCCTAAATTATTCACATAACGAAGCGTGGCTACAGAAGGCGCAATCCGAATGCACAATCCATGTTTAACTTGAAAAAGTCTTTACAGGAAAGACATGTTGCCGTTAATCCAGGTTGGCATCACATACGCTTATCCTATCACCCTCGCCACTCTCGGGAGCAGTCCTGGAAGTTCTCTTTTGGGAGTGTTTTTAGGAGGCACGGTGAAAAATACAGCGAATGCCACTGCTGAGTCCATGTGACAAGGCAGGCAGGCAAGGAAAACCATTCTGCGGAGTCCTCCTCTAGCTGGCCCCACCTGACTTCTGGCTCTTCCTCCAAAGAAAAACATTTTCATGAAAGGCAAACATTTTCAACCGATACAGGACGCCGAGGCAGCGATGACAGGACAACTAAAGATGCTCTTGAAGGAGGACTTCAGAACTATTTCAGCAAGTGACCAGAAAGAAGATGTGCATGTGAAGTGAAAAATGAGTGTTTCTGAAGGGGCTCACTGGCAACACATCTTACTGTAGTAGATGCTTTTACTTTAAATATTCACCATAGTTTTTAATCCCACCTCCTATGTAAGTTTGAGTCCAGTATCATTTTGTCTATTTAATTATAGGCCTGTGTAACACTATGTTCTACATGCCCCACTTTTAAAATGTCCTTTTATATCTATCTATCTATCTATCTATCTATCTACTTATTTATTTATTGGTACTGGAGATTGAACCCTGGACCTTGCACTTGCCGGGCAGATGCTTATGCCACGGAGCTATCTCCCCAGCATATTTTAAAGTTAGAAAACTGCAAAAATAGTATAGAGTCTCCTAACCACTCAGCTTTCCCTCAGGTAAACCCCTTACTGAACCGGAGAACAACTGCCAACAATATGAACAGACTGTGGAATAATGATATTAATTAAATCATTGAATTTATCAGGTTTCACTGCTTTCCCCACGAACGTCCTTGTTCCGTTCTAGCATCCAATCTAGGTTTTCACTGTGAGTTTATTTCCTCCCAATTGTACTGGCTTCTCAGTCCTTCCTTGTCTTCCGCCACTTTGATGCTTCGAAGAGGACTGAGAAATTATCTGAGACTGACTCTTGAGTTGGGCTTTTTGGATGGAATTTCACCATTTAGAAGAAATACACTGCTGAAAAGACTCCGTGGAGCATATTCGGTGTGCCTCCTCCGGAGGAGCCAAGCTGACTGAGTAAGGAGGCATCCAACAGAGTTCCTCATTGTAAAGTTGCTATTTCCTGCTATTTGTTAACAAATATTTGGGGGAAGCCTTAAAAATCATGCAAACCTCCTGCTTTTACTTCAACTTTCACCTACTGATTTTAGCATTCACTGTGGAACTTGCCTGCAGCATTCATTACTGTGTTGTCTTCATGGATTTTTTTTTTTTTTTTTTTTTCATCTTATTGATTCCTTTTCTCTCACTGAAAATTTTCTGGAGCCTTTTTTTACCCCAGTCCCAGGCACTGAGCACCAGGACTCAAGCATGCTGGGCAAGCACTCTAGCACTGAGCTACATCTTCACCCTTAGTGGAGTTTCCTGTGAGGGAGATTTAACCCTTTCCTCGTGTATTTATGGAGAACAGATGGACTTATGGGTATTTATTTTCCATTTTTATTCTTGGACATTTATTTTATTCTCTGAGCTATAATCCAGTACTATTTACTATGGTTTGAATGTGTCCTCTTCACATTTGGGTATGGCTGATGTTGATGGCTTTAAGGGGTGGGCACTTTCAGGGAGGATTAGGCTGGGGGGTCTTTCCTTTCCAAGGGGATTAAAGCCCTCTGAAAGACGTTTCACACTGTGTTTGGTGATCTTAATTCTCTGCCTCCCTCCCCCCTGCTAGGGAGCAGAGAGGTGGCCTCCCCAGGCACACCACCGCCAGGCACCTGGAGCTGTATCTTCTAGCTTCTAGAGCTTATAAATAAATTCCTATTAGTTCAAATCACCTAGTCTTGAGTATTCTGTTACACCATCATGAGACGGACTGAGTCATTATTACTCTGGGCTCAAGCTGTTCAAGCTCTGGCAGACTTCCTGTTCACTATCAGGCAGAAGTGGCTTCAGGCTCCTCCCGCATTTCCTGGTCTGCAGGTTAGAATTAACCCTAACTCTCCCCACAGCCACACGGCAAGCATGCCATTTGGAGAGCTGGGCCACTGTTTCTTAACTGGGGACCCATCTTAGGATCTACTGTCAATCTTTCTAAAGTCATAGAATTTTCTATGCTAAAAATCCTCAGAGATGGGTCATTTCACACATGAAGACCTCTGAGGTGGTGAAGACCTGCAAAAACCTACAAGGTCCATCGGAGTAGCCCTCGCCGCCTTCTCCGACCTCAGCTCCTGCTGCCCCTTCCCACTGTGCCGGGCCACGGGTAAGGTGCCACCGCAGGTCTATGCCTTTGGTGGGCACGGACTTATTTTCTGACTTCTAGCAAATAGAATGTGACAGTAATAATGAGATGTCATTTCCAATATCAGTCACAAAACTCTGTGGCTCCTCGCCTGCGTCAGGTGGTTCCCTTTCTCTGCTGTTCTGAGAGCCACCCTGGGAATAGTCCCGGCAGCTGGGAACTGAGGGAGGCCCCAGCCAACAGTGGGCAGCCGGCGGCTGAGGCCTCCATTCCAGCCAAGAGCTGGGTTCTGCCAACAGCCATAAGAGCGAGCGCGGCAGTACACTCTCCCCGACCCCAGCCTTTGGGTGAGACCCCTGTCCAGCCAACAGAAGCACCACAGCTTCAGGTGACACCCCGAGCCAGAATTACTGGGTACAAAGAATAAAACCAAGCCACAGTCTCGAAGAAACGGCAGTGGATGGTAGTCCTACCAGTCTTGAGATCTACAACTGGCTCTGTAGACGTCTTGGCTGCTCTGCTGGCCTGGCCCGTCTTCCCAGGCTGACTTCCTGCCCACACCCCGGTGGACCAGCCTCTAGGACCCAAAGGATCTGAGTCACTTTCTCTCTGAATTCAACCCCTCAGCTCTCTAAAACTACCATTCTCTGCTATAGCCTCCCACCATGCTTCTCCTTATTCAGGTCATGGTATGTCTTGCTTTGCCTTGTTTTGGACCTTCTGAAATAGTGAATTTCCTGTAAAAAAAAAAAAAAATCCGGAACTTCTCAGGGGGTGAATTCTCATCTGTCATATTTATAACCTGTCCTTCTCACATCTCAGCATTAAGCTCTACTTTACACGCATATATTAGGTATACTACAATAGCAGCAGAGCCAATCCATAATAAGCCTTAAATTATAGGTTTAGGATCTACTGGCGGCCCCAGCATTTACAGCTCATAGTATTAGCTATTACAAGCATTTTAGCACCACGCAGTTTTTCATGAGTGAATGAATGTTCATGTTAAATCCTAACAAGGATTTAATTTTCTGCTCTCCACGAGCTTCCTCTCCAATTTTAGAATCTCCAATTTAGAGGAAGTAAGAACTCCTGACCCAAGGTCAAAGACCTCTTGCTGAATGCTCTCGTCTCTGCATGTCCAGTGTTCCTTCTGGGGGAGCTTAGCCCAGAGCAGCAGCAGCAGCAGCAGCCCTTGGTCTACAACCAACGCCCAGGCGCAGGGACTCCCAGGCCAGGCTTCCCATGGATTGCTCTTCCACCCCTGCTGCCACCTGGGCGCAAACCCTCCTGCTCTTCCGGGCAAAGCTCCTTTCGCAATGGCATCAATGTCCCATAGCACTAACTGAACACGCAAATGAAGAGATAAAGGGAGACTTGGCTAATCGTGTCTTGCGCTGGTTTCAGAGGAGGAAAATTCATCATCAGTCACGATTACACACTTCCCCTGTGGTCCCAACAGGACAAAGCCAAACTGGAGCCATCCTGAAGAGTCCCGTGTGATGGCAGAGGAACAGGCTCTGGATGCTGCTTTGGTCTTTAATGATTTCAGGGGAATAAGAGCTACTGAAAACCTTCCTGCAGGCTGGGGTAAAGCTTAGCCATGCAGCGCCTGTGGGAAGTGCGAGGTCCTGAGTTCATTCCTGGTTCAAATAAATACATAAATACCTTCCTGCTTCCTTTGGCTCCAAAGAATCTTGAACAGTCTCTTACTGTTCTTTTTTTAAAAAATTTCATTATTTATTTATTTGATATAAGGTTTCATTGCGCAGTTCAGACTTACAGCAATCTTCCTGTCTCAGCTTCCCCGTGATGAGATTGCAGGTGTGTGACACCACGCTCAGTTTCAGGGCCTGCACAGCATGCCTGGGGTTCTGAGGCTGGCACGGCATGTGGCATCAGGGATTGAACTCGGGTCAGATGCTTAGACTGCTGAGCTAGCTTCCCAGCCCATCTCTTACATTTCTAGCATCATTGGTTCTCACTGAGGATAAAAAAATGCTATGCAAATATTGCTACCACACAGACACCACTGGAAGCCCTAACTGGGAAAGGGCTAGTAGCCCTGTGAAGCTGGCAACTGTCCTCAAAAGTCACCTTCATGAAACAAGAGAGGAGTCCAAGGAATTCGGTACTTGTATTTCCTCTTCCAAGAGAACAGCTGTGGGATGGCCTGGTGTAATCGCACTGCGACAGTCAGCTGTGGGCTGGGTCCCTCAGATGGCAGGGATTCCCACGTTCACAGGCAGGGAACAAGCACCTCTGCTGCATTTGCTCATCCAACATCCGCAGGTTGCGCGAGAATGAAGCACACGTAAATGCTAAATGAACAGAATACTGATCTTGAGTCCAAATTGATCTTGGAAAATATAATTCTTAGATCCAGAGAACTCAAGTCACTTATGAAGGAAGAGAAGGACAACCTGAGAAACTGGGAAGAAAGATGGTGCAGCACTTGGGGGTTTGGGGGTGAAATATGGGGGCTCCAGCCTGGAGTCACTGTCCTTCCAGGGACTTCCACAGGGCAGTGCTGACATCACGGCCCATGTGGGTTTGGGGCAGGAGCAGGAAGGTCCAAACGCTGAAAAGTGTCTTTGAGAAACTCCTTATGCAAAAGTAAGAAGCAGAGGAAAACAGAAACCATAAACACCTCCCCCAAACAAGCAAAAACCAAAATTCCAATGACAAGAAAGCCCCAGAAGGACAACACAAGAGCACATGTCACGTGATTGTAGGAGCAAGTTGGGAGCAGAGGACAGAGGATGGGCTGTGCCAGTTTGGCCAATGGCTGGCTTGCTCTCTCTTCCTTGGGACAAACTGCTTGCTTATTCTGCGCCTTAGCTTCTTCGACATTTGCAGGACAGCTCAGGCTGACCCGCCGGCAACACCGTATTTCTGATGGACAGACTGTGGCAGTTCTGCCCAGAGCTGCTGGTTTGCCGCTGACGTGCATGTTGTAAACCACTCCTGCCTCGCTTCAGCAAATCTGCCCATAAATACACTCAGTCTCCAAATTGCTTTAATTACCGAATGAGGAAATTGCTTCACTTGACGAGAGGTTCTTCCCGGGTCTGCTAATGGCAGTCTGGTTTGCACGACTATGATGGGATTTTTTTAAAAAAGAATTTTATTTCTTTACTAAAAGCTATCAAGCTTAATGAGAATTGGAAGTGTGTACAACTGGTACTTCCTGAGCCCATCCGGGCCCTGTGGGCTGTAGCTGCCCTTGGAATGTACACCGTACTCCATGAGGTGCCTCCTGACCCCACGGTGTGTCACAAAGTAAGAGAAGTTAGTGGCAAGGACAACACAGTGACACAGAGGACACAGGCGAGTGGTCTTCCTGGGGCTGTGCACATGGATGTAGGAGCCTTGGGCACAATGCTGTGTGTTAAAGACCACAGAACCAGTGAAGGGAGACATGATCCATGTCTCCTCATTGTCCTATGGAAGTATCTGAATATTGCCACATGTGCAGCCAGGGGACACTTCTGAGATTTCCAGGGCTGACACAGGCTCTCACACTGGGAGGGGCTGAAGAGGCATTGCAGGACCAGGTTTCTCCCCAGTGGACATGAACACACGGGCACTGAATGGAGGTGTACATGGGGCACTAATGTCCAGCACAGGCCACAGGCTCTGGAGGCTGAGGGGCCCAAGTCTAACTAAATCCTAGCTTGACCATTTACTAGCTTTGCTAGTAAACTGAAACTCCTGGGCCTCAGTTCTCCTTATCCGTGAAATGGGGACAACAGCATCTATTCGTATAGATCAGACATGGTTGTTATAAAGTCTGCAGTATATATGTACTGCTGAAGTGAGCACAAGTCTGCAGTATAGCAGCTGATGAATTACCTAAGGCATCAGACTCAACCCTGTAGACAGCACCAGGGATTGGTTTCAGGCTGATTTAAAAGTACATACAACTTAGACTCCTCACATGCACACGTGTGGTTCATAGCAGGGCTCGTGTTCCTATGAGATTCAAATGCTGCCAATCTGATCAGAGCTCAGCTGCCTGATGCTCACTTCCTGTTGTGCGGCCATGTTCCTCATGGCCAGGGGGTGGGGGCCTCTGTTCTAAGGGGTCAGCATTGCTAGTACCCCCTTCAGCCCGTCACTACCACCAGTGCCTGTCAGGGCCCTGATGGACTGGCTGGCTTCTGTGTTGTCCACCTGTCACAGGAGGGCCACTTGGAGAATCACAGGAGTTGGACACATTCATCTACGCTGAGGGCTAGTGTTTTCCTTTTGTTTCCCAACGTGGAGAAATAGGATAGTGAATGAGCAGCAGATAACTCACAATTTATGCTCAGAAAGGACCTGGATCCGAGCTTGCCAGGTAAGCGACTCTGGGCCAGCTCCACAGACCTCAGACCCCCTGGGTGATCTCAGACTCTCTGGAATGAGATATGGTGAGCACAGTGACCAGCCTGCAGGAGCGGCCCGACCGGCCAGGCGCTGCGACAGCTACGCCAACAGCTGCACCAACCCCGGTGCCCTGCACTCCAGGTGAGGGCGCCCGAGAAATGCCCCAGGAAGGAGGGTCTTGGGCTGAAGGCTGAACTGAAGCAAGGAGGAATTTGCACAAATGTCGCGCTGTGCTTCTTTGCCTTAAGAACGTACCCCAAGCTTTTGTGTAGGTCACAAAATGATGTGTGTCTTGCCAAAAGTCCAAGAACACCAGAAATCTGAAAAGTCAAACAAAAGAGTTCAGAAAAGATCTCACTGTGATTGCTTCTTTACATGTTGGGGAAGACTTGTTTAGGGAAACTTTGCTAATCGTTTGAAGAGATGACAATACAACACTGCTAGCTGGAAGTTTAATCGCATACAAGTGCTCCATATGAGTTCCCTTTCCCCAGTGGCCTCATGCATATTCATGACTGTAATTATGGCCCTGAAAAAAAATCCATGCCTAATTATTCCATGCTCCCCATCAGTCACATGCCCAGAATTTTTGCATAATTACTGTTGAAATTAATTGCAAGTTAGTTAATTTTATACTTTGTCCTTTCAATATTTAATTGAAAATTAATTTAAAAGAGTTAGAAAAAAAAATACGACAAAAAATCCCTTCACTGGTCATGATGGCCAATCTGGTTCTTCAGACTTAAAACTGTGACACTACGGCTTCTCATCTGAACACTGACTAGCGCTTGTCAAGCTATACTGAAAGGTGTCCCTCAGTGCCTCAGAAATACACCTCAACTTTTCTATCAGGAAGACATGAAGGATGGGGAAGTCTGACACCGGTCTGCACATCCTCTGGTGCCACTGTGAGATGTGCTGGTATGTGCATTTCAGGGTTCTAGAGGAGAGCCCCATGATGTGGAATCCCTGACCACAATAGATTTGGACCCATAACCATCTCTACCAACCATTTTTGACTTAATCTGAGTGGAAGAAACTTTACTCTCAGGCTGAGCAAAACAGCTCACAACACTTCTCCTCCTTCTGTCACTGCCTTCTGCCCCCCAGAGACACCAGCATCATTCCCACTCATCTGTATGGGACCAGGAAGGAAATATCTACTCAGTGCCTCTTCCTAAAAGAACATCAATCCTATCACAAGGGCGCCACTCTCATGACTTCATCTCCTCACCTCCCAAAGCTCCTGTCTCCAATATCATCACATTGAGACTCAGGGCTTCATTATACACATCGGGAGAGGATGCAAACCTTCAGTCCATAACGAGTCCAAATAACATCCTTCAACCCATTAAAGTAGTCACCCGTGCCATTTTCCTCAACTTGGCTTTTAAGGTCACATGGGTCCATCTTCCCTGGACCTCTGGCATCACCACTGTGCAAGATGTGCGTCTGTCCTGTACTCAGCTCTATGCATGGACACCAAGTTTCCTATTTCATGCTGACCCAGTGCCTAGCCCAGGGTACATAACCATGTTACCTTGAGATGTCTCATAACTGACTGGATAAGGGATACTCCCAGCCAGCCTATAGGGCAGCATCATGGGTTCACTTAGAGTAGAAAAGACAAGTCCAGGGCGATGAAGAAGGCCCCACAAATTCATCCAGTTAGTAAGTGGCAGGGCTGGCAGCTGGTGGCAAATATGCACCCCATGCTGCCTCTCCATCCTCTTCCTGTAGCTCCACCACCTGGATAGGAGACTGTATCTCCTGCCAGACATATATCCTGCACAGGAGGGACAGGAGGTCGTATGCCTTCCTTAGCCCCAGCCACGAAACCTGCTTATCCTGAACTAAAGGTCTGTGTGTCCCCAAGCTCCTACTTGACACCCTCCCCTAGAGGGATGGCATTTGGGATGCAGCCTCAAGCAGGTCATTAGAGTTAGGTAAGGTCACAAGAATAGGGCCCTCAGGATGTCAGCGCTGCTACGGAGCACCCAAAGAGCCTGCTCTGTTTCCACCCGAGGATGCAGTGCAAATGGCGCTGCACACTGGCCGAGAAGGTCTCCCCCAACCCCAGGAGCTGAACGGGCCAGCACTTCGAGTTTGGATTTCCAGTTCCAGAATGGTGCGGAATACGCAGGCATTGTTCAAGCCTCTCTGGGCATGGTATGTGGGAAAGGGAGTCTGAGCTGAGTACGCGATCACTCTGCAGTTTCTCTGAATGACTTTGGGTGGTCAACTTGCACATTTTTAAATGATTCCGGGTTAGAGCTGAGAGCGTGTAAAGGGGACCATGAGGGAAAACACACCAAGAGGGAGAAGATGTGTATCTGAGACTAAAAGAGAAGCTGGACGGACTACAGGTAAGATGCTATGGCTCGGTGCCTGCTCAGCAGCTGCTGTCAGCCACCGTGATGAGCCAGGACGTGCATTCACAGGGCAGCCACAGCTCCCTGCTCCCCCAGCAACATGCAGACAGGCCCCCGACAGAGCCGCCGCGCTCAGACTGTACCGCAGAGCAGAAGAATGAATCAACCGGCTACTGCGCAGCTGGGGGAGCAACCAATTCCCATGGCATACAGCTATTGATTTTTTAAAGTTTTGAATCCATAAAGGTAACTCCTTTCAAGGTGATTTGAGTGACCCAAGTCTTCAGCAATTTCAGAGGAAACAATTCATCCTCCAAGAGGCTTGTAAGACTGGGGGGGGGGGAGTCTTTACGAGCTCTGGAGTGAATCCCTTAACAGGGCTCCTTCAGAGTTCAGGCTATATGAGGCGCCGTTTTGTAAAGTAAGGCGAGGGACCTGCGTGTGTATGTTTCCTGAAAAGCGTGAACACAGGCTTTCACTGCAGGTTAGCTTATGAAGCCAAGAAACAGCCATAAGCCTTCTCTGGACATCTGCGCACAAAGGGAATCTGGTGTAGGGTCTGGGAGCTGGAAGCGGTTCTGCAGATGGACAAAAGATCAGTCACGGGTGGTTGGAACACTATCTGGTTGAGGCCGGGAGCAGACGTGTCCAGTTACAGGGGAACAGGGGACAGATGGAGCTGAGAGGCAAGGGACACAAGACAGAGCTGCAAGGTTCACCTGCGGCCCGGGCTCCAGGAAGTTGGTCCCAACTGCTTGTACTCTGCAGTATGCCACTTGGGGCAAAAGCCGACAGCAGTGGGGAGGATCTACCTCACAAGAGCAGGATGCTATCCTTGTGGATGAGAAGACATGCATGGGCATGTCAGTATTTCTATTCCTCCATAAAAATAATATGAAAAGCTATGTACAGTAAAATGCTGATAGTGGCTATCACTGATGGCAGTTATAGATGACTTTTTATATTTTATGAATTATTTTATCTGAATTATGGCTGCTGCTTCTTCCAATCTCAGATCAATCAGCCGCTCCACAGGGATGCCTGTCCAGTGATACTCCTCACTAGGACAATGCCTCTTATTTGTCATCACCTGGAGCCAGGTACCTGTCTCTGATTTAAGCAGCCGATGGTCCTGCTGTACCTGTTACTGGGCACACAGAGGAAGCGCTGTGCTCCGTAAGGATAGGGGTCTTGGTGAGCCTGTTCTGGGGATGGCTCTGCGCCTTAGCAGTCATAACGATAACAACCGCAGCAGCAGCGGCCACGTGGCCGTGGGGACAGCTAACACCCAGTACTTGCTAAGAGTCAGGTCTGTCTGGAGGATTTCAGGATGAAGTATATGGAGGGACACCCCCATGTCACCACAGGGAAAGCCAGGATACAAGGCTGGATCCCAGTTCAACCTCACACAGCTGCAAGGTGGAGGGCAGGAACCTCAGGCAGGCAGGGGCCTCAGTCCACCCCGACAACCACCAAGCCACACTGCCCTTCGATGTAGCGCGTAACTCAGTATACACAGTATTTACTACATAAAAGACTGCCCGGGCATTCCTTCTTACAGTCCTCCGAAAGTTACTTGCATTTTTGGGTGGAAGGAAATAAAAATCATTCCCCTATCAATGAGCCCAAAGTATGACGAAAGCCTTTAGAGAAAATACTCATTTTCTAGAAAGAAATCCTTACAGACAAGTAGTGATTGGCTCTAAAGAAAAATGCTCTACTTTAGTAGCAATGTTTTCATTTTCCTGAGTGGAGCAGGACATGGGGACTGATAGCATTCAATGCCAGTCTCTTTAGCCTTTTTTTTTTTTTTTTGGTGGAACTGGAGTTTGAACTCAGGCCCTTGTGCTTGCCAGGGAAGCGCTTATTCCACTGAGTCATCTCCCCAATCCCTCTCTTTAGACTTTCTAGGGCTCAAGTTCCTGTAACTTGATAAAGTCAGGGATTATGGTTCCTTTTAAGTAGCTAATCAGACAGAAAGACAATCCTTTAACTGAAACCTTCCTCAGTGTACAGTAGGCAGGCTGGCCCTGGGGAACAGAGCAGGTGTTGTCACCAGGGCCAAGACATGCCAAGGGCCCTGCGTGTCCCATGAGGGATTTGGGTTAAAACCATGGAAGCATGGGAGATTATCAACTTGTCTCTAAAAAAGCAGGCAGAAGCAGTTATACCTGCATGGCTTTAGCAGAACATGACTGTCTGTGGAGCTAAAGGGCCCTGTGTGCACTGTCAGCTAGAAATATTTAATGGATTAGGATCGTGTGTACCGGCAGACAGACCTGACGGAGGTTTTTCACATGACAGAATTCCGCAGGGTGAAACTCAACATGCTGGCCCCAGTCCAGGTTAAAGTGGGAGCTAACACTGGAACAGTTCGGGCTGTTCCATTCATCTCTAACCAAGAAAGCAAGCCTCTCCTTACAGCTTATTGTCTCTGGATTAGCACATGTAATGTCAGCGCGGGCCTGCATACCGATGAGACGAGATGGGCCTCTCAGCTCGTTAAGCATTTGATAGGATGAAATCACCACCCCATTGCCAAGCCCAGAGAAATCACTGCGCACTCGACAGCTCGTCCTGTGCATGGAATGCCGGAGTGCACACCGCTGCCTGTTGATGGGCTCGCCCTCTCTCTCTCCTGATCATTTTAAAATCAGGAGGAAAAAAATATACTTTTCCCAACTCTCTTGTGCGCCTTAGAGTAAGAATAAAGCACATTTTCTACCATTTCTACCATCCCTCGCTCGTGCCAAAGATATTAAATAACTCAGTGAGGCCAGATGTATCCTGTTCCTGCCAGATCTTAGAAGCAGGCCCAGCTACTGGGCAGCTGGGAAAGAGAGCAACAATCCATCAGGACTGGATTAGGCCAGCTTTCTAGAAGTGGTGTTTTTCTATCTTCTTCTTTTGGAGTGGACTTAGGGGTAGTAGGCTGGGGTGGGCTGACTCTGGTAGAGATGTGGCTCTCTGGGATCACGTGAGTCGCAGGTGATATGGGGGGGCTTGCCCTTCCTTACCCATTGACCCTAAATGCAAGTAGATGTACATCCCCAAGTGTCTGGACTTTACGTATATACAGGGAATTAAGAGAGTGCACCTCTGGTTCTCCTGTCCTTCCTGCTCTCCCCCCTGCATGTCACTGTCTGGTTGGTCAGGTGTCCTGGGCGGCTGAGGTGGGGAACTACAGAGGGAGTTAGAATATATTTTTCCTTAAGAACAGTGACCCATGATTTGGCTATAAACACCTAAGCCTGGCCTCGTGGACGCAGAGGCTATTTTGTGGCCCTGAAATTGCTTTCAGAGTCATTAGCCATTTTTTTTCCTTGTTTTTAAGGCTCAACTCGTGTTCAGTGATTCTTCCCATACCCTGAGCCTCCATCATGAGAAGTAATTTGAATTTTCAAAAGGGATGAGGTGGTGAGACTTTAGGAGACAGCAACAGATGAGCAACTGAACAACAAAAACGGTCAACATCAGAGGAGGAGTCGGAGCTCGCAATGTGATAAGCAATGGCGAGGTGTGACTGTAAATTGGTGGTACCCATGGTGTGCTCCCACTCCACAAAGAAGGGGGTTTCATCCAATGCGCAAGACAAACAACTCTTTTAATGTGATTCTTTAGGAAAATCCAAAGCTTTCTTTGTTGGCCCAGTGTCTTGTCATCTTTAACCTAAGTCATGATGGTAATGATGAGGTCAGCCACCATACCTGGCATTTACCGAGGCCACTGCATAGGCTGTCATCTTTATGAAGTGCTTTATTTGGATAATCCAGCTCCTTTACTCTTTGTAGTAGCCCTCTAACAGCCACATGTCTATCATACCCACTTTACAGATGATAAGACTGAAGTACTACTGAGTGTCATGAGAATGTACCCAAGGTTGCTGGAAGTGAGAAAAGCCTAGTGATTGGTAGCCTAGTCTGCAACCCACTGACTTTAGTCTATTACCTTCTCTGCTTGGCTAGTGAGTCTGAATAGGCAGGAACCATGTCTGTTTTGGTCATTGCTTAGAATAAATAAAATGTGTTGTGGGAACAAGTGAACAAATGAATAAATCAAGAATAGGAAAACTACAGGGAGATCTAGGCATCTTAGACAAGCATGTGTACTAATTTGAGACAGGATAAAGCTCTCTTTTTGGTATGTCCTAATTGCTTAGGGTTACAGCTGAGTCCTGAGGCAACTGGATTCATGTGAGCTAGCAAGTAAAAGGTGCACTGTGTCTACTGGTGTAGGCCTATAATCCTGCCCCTCTGGGAGGCTGAGGAAGTAGCATGTCTGAACCCAAGGCTTCTGGGAAGCCTAGTGACCTAGCAAGACTCTGTCTCAGAAAGGGGTTGGAGTGGGAGTGTTGGTTAGTGTAAAGACCTTGAGTTTTAGTCCCAGTACAGAAAAAAGAAAAAGACGTAAATGCCTGCGGGTGACCCACACAGCTGGAGGTGCACCTGCAAGGCTATCAAGGGGATATGGTGGGTGTTAGACAGTGGATTAGCCTTCCCTGTCCTGTGACAGTGAGGCCTGGCTAGGCGACTTGTTTGGCCCTGAAATGTCAGTGGTCTACATTAGCTCTCCAGGTAACTGAGACAAGAAGAACTTCACCAAGCCATCATGAACTCGCAGCACAAAGCAAAAGGTGCACCTCTAGTGTCTGAAACTGCATACTTGTGTGAGTCAGTCTTGCTGTGGCATGATCTGGAATCCATGGGTTGAAACAGAGGGGTAAGAGGCACTGATGAAAGAGTCAGGCCCTAAGGAGCTCATCATGCAGTGAAGCAACAGAAAGCACACACAGATGCGCATGCGCGCGCGCAAACACACACACACACACACACACACACACACACACACACACACACAAAACCAAAGTCGGAAGAAAATTAACCTGTAGGCAACCACACTGCAGATGTGCTACCAAATGATTTATGTACGTTATGTCATCACCATCTCCCTGGTTACTACTGTACCTCTCAACACCCCGCTTACAAATCCCCCCAGTGTGGGTGAGGACCTTGAACAGGAAATCGGCATTCCTCAGGACTCTCCCTAGCACTCCATCCCAAGCCTGCCGGCCCTTGCGAGCTTCCAGCTCTTTCCCAGTGGCTTTCCTGCCTGAGGAGACTCATCCGGAACTGCAGAGACCACAGCTTCTGGAGCCCAAGGCACTGCCAAGACAAGCTGTAAGGGGTGACAGGGCAGGGTCCTGCCACGGAAGGCTTTGTGAAGGAAGTGCATCTCACTTCAATTCAACCCTTAAGCAAGTGATGCTTTTAAGAGGGAATCTGGGCACGGACCACACCCGGCACACAGAGGCAGTAGCCCGAAGGTGGCTGAGGAAAGAAGAGACCACTTGGACAGTGAAGAGGAAATCAGGAGGCTGCAGCTTTACATTTTAAATAATAAGAGGAGCCTGTCTGTCTTATGACCACAGAGGGCTCCTCCTCAGGGGTGGGAAGCAACAAAAGCAGTGTTTACAGAAGATTGTTCCAGCAACAGGATGAGCTCCAGCAGCAAAGAGAAAGAGTCAGCCTGGCCAGCCCCGTGATCGGGTGGCCGAGCAGAAGGGAAGCAGGCCTGGGAAAACGGAAAGGCAGGAAAGTAATAATTACCTCCAGGAACGGTGCTCCAGCTGCTTGCCGGATGCTGGGCTAAGCAGTGTGTTCACAGCAGCTCAGAGTGTTCCCAGAAATCTCCAGGTGTCCTAAGTAACCACTTCATGAACAAGGAAACCAAGGCCTGGACTTGCAGGCCTTCCCAGGAGGACATCAGTGATATCAGCACTGAATGAATAGCTGAGAGGTGAGCGGTGCTATTTTAAGAGCACATCTAAGTCTTACTGAATCCTACAATTCAAATGTTCCAATTGTCCCCCTTTTACAGAAGTGGAGGTGTGGGGAAGGGATAGCTGGGAAGTGGCAAGGTCAGGGTTTGAACCCAGGGGCACCCCCCAAAGCCCATGTTCTGCATGGCTGCCCTAATGAAAACCCGCACTTGGTCTGCTGGCCCTGGTTAGCCAGCCATACTTCCGGGTGCTGCGGGATAGGAGCCACCGCTACTTCCCTAAGAGCAGCCCGTAAGATGCGTAGGAAACACTGCATTTGGAGCTTGTGAAGGACAATGCCATAATCCAGCCCTTGGCTCCAGTCTCTGGTTTGTGGGTGGACCAAAATGTTCAGAATCCGATTTTCAATCAACCACTCATTCTATTGTTATCCTGCAAAGAAAGTCAGGTCATGGGCTTCAGAAATGTCACCCATGCACCTGTGCTTCCATTGCTACTGTGGCCCCATGAGCAAGTGGGGACAGAGATGTTCTGCAGGCCAGGGCTACTGGGTGCCAGGCTGCGGGTCCTTGGAAAGGGCTTTGCTCCCATGGCTCGCTTCAACATTCAAATCCCCTGCATGCTCTCTGGGTGCCTTCTTGACATTCTGCTCTTGGTTTTTTTATTTTTTTTATTTTTTATTAAGCTACATATGCTCACAGTTTACAGTGTCTAAGAGTTCCTAAAACCCTGATAAAAAGAATTGTATTTTCTACTATTTTAGATAGGTCTCTTGACAGCCTAGCTCCCTGTCTTTAAGCAATATGCTTAGCATATTTCTCCTCCATTTCTTAGTTTTAGGAATTATCTGTTGCCTTCCCACATGGAAAGACGAGGACTGAGTTCTTGCTCCCAATTACAATGGATTCCTTTTCAAGCCCCCTCATTAGATAGTATTTTTAGATTATCAATGTTTGTATTATCTTGGTCAAGAAAATGTCAGTTCCAGATGGATCACACTGAGTACTGTAAACCTTTTTGCTTTCTCTGGACTTAACAGAGGCTTCCCTTCTCTTTGTTCAGTATTCTATGAATTTCTTGCAAACTCAAACAGCAACTCTTCCCCAGCTTTGTGAAATTCCTCTCAATGCATTTAAATCCATTAAATAGTCTATTGATTTGTGTTTTATATAAGGATCTCTTGCTAAGGCATAGACTCAGTCTGGACTGGTCGGGGTCTCCTCAGCCTCATGACACAGTGGCCACCCTGCAGTGTGGCCCTTTACCGTCATCCTGAATGGACACTGCCTGTCACTTCCTCTGTGGCTGGGCCCCCAACTTCCCACCATCCCAGTCTTTCTTTCTATTAGCTCACTCCTTTAGTTTTAGCAGAGTGAAAGACTGTATGGAGATAATTTCTTTTTAACACTTTCTGAAGACATCTCTTCAGTGTTTAAGTTGAAATTTGTTGCTTTAGGATGGTCTTATGTCCAACATAGGTAAGAAGCCCTTGCCATTTTGGTTCTTGAGTCTATATATAAGACCTGTTTTTACTATGCATATATTTTTAAAAAAATTTCTCTGTTTTACTTATTGGATACACAGTCTCACTACCCAGTTTAGACTCCAATTATGACATGGCACGTGGTACCTGGGATCAAACTTGGGTCCTCGTGCTTGCCAGGCAGATACTCAGACTGCTGAGCTATCTCCCAAGCCCCTATGCACTTTTTTTTTTAATGTTCTCTCCATATAGAAACTTGCATGATTTTCCCTCCCACAAATCCATTAAGTATTCTATCAATTTGTATTTATATAGGGATCTTGATAGTTTGGCTCCCCATCTCTAAGCAATATGCTTAGTGTATCGCTCTGAAATGTCACAGTGATGCTGTCCTTCATTGATAGAGACATCAGAAGAGATCTCTTCTATTTAAAAAATTCATCTTTTGGCTCAGGAGAAACAGCCTCCTATTCCTCTCTTCTTTCCTCTCTCAAGTATCTATTATTTAGAAGTGAATTTCCTAACCAGATCCTCAATTTTCCTTCCCTTTTCTAGTTTTTTTGTGTTCTTCTATTTTCTGGGCTGCACCTTCAATTTAGATCCAGTTTTTTTTTGAGTGTTAAATTGCTACGAGTTCTCTTTTAAGTTCCCTTCGCCTGTAGCGCGTTTTCTCCGTGTGCCCTTCTCTCTGTGCTCATGCCTGCATGCGCGTGTCCCGCCTATGTTGCCAGCCATAGTCCAGGCTTCCATCAGACGCCTGGCTGCCCACGCCTCTGCAGATCGGGGCCACTAGGAAGCTCCTGGCTGTGGGCTTCCTGACGCGCTTTCTCCAGGAAGCAGTTTGTTTGGCTATTTTACTGGGGACACTGAATCCCACCAAGGAGGCTTAGAAACCCCTGCTTGGGAGGCCCGTGAGCCTGACTGGTTGTGTTCTGGGAACTAACCGAAGGGAAGAGGGTAGCGTTTCAATTCGTTATGTTAGCTTATACCAATTCTTGTTCCCACGAGAAAGGTCCATCCTGAGCTGTGCTTGGCATGTGGCATTCTACAGACCCTCCTGGTCTACCAGGGCCCTTGCCTGGTTTTGCAGGTAAAGAGATGTGAAAGGAGATATTAACTTCACCTCTCTTTCCAGAGTTAGCCCACGCAGGCCTTCTGGGAGTAATCTGGTTGCTTGCTGGTTCTCCTGAGCATCAGGTGTGGATTCTATTTTTTTGAGCCCACTAAATCCATTTTTGTTCATCTATTTTTTATCGTCCATACTTTATTTTTTAATCTTATTTGATACAAGGTCTCACTATGCAGCTCAGACTTGTAGTGATCCTTCTGTTCAGCCTCCTCAGTATTAGGATTACAGGTGTGTGCCAGCATACTAGGTTTTGGTAGCCAGCATGGTGCACCAGGGATTCTGAGGCCAGCACGGTATGCAGTACCGGGGACTGAACCTGGGTCCTTGCGCTTGCCAGGCAGGCACTTAGACTGCAGAGCTATCTCCCCAGCCTATCATCCACATTTTCATCGCTGGTTTTCCATCTCCTCTTCCATGTCTTTTTGGGTTTACCCTTTAAAAAGCCATCTTTGGGGCCGGGGAGATGGCTCAGTGGAGTAAGTGCTTCCCTGGAAAGCACAGGGGCCTGAGTTCAATCCCCGGTTCTGCCAAAAAACAAAACAAAACAAAACAAAACAACCATCTTGGTCATCTTGGTGGATGTTTTTAGGAAGAAACAGAGACAAGGAAGTGTGTACACCCAAATTGCCATTTTCATTCAGAAGCTTTACAGGTATGTGGTTCCATCACTTACTCCTGAGTCACACCATTTACTTCCCAGAATTATCTAGAACACCTGGATGTTTAGGCACATGATCCCAGCAGGGTTCTGCACTGTGGCTACTGACTTCTTCCAGGTGCGGGCCACATGTTAGTATGAAACAAATTCAAGGCCAAGAGTTAGAAAAGAGGGGTTAATTCTAGCTCGATTCCTACTCATTGTTATCCTTGGTCTCACTGTAGCCTCAGGATAATCACCACTGGCCCTAGTTACTTCTTGGGTTCTTAGCAGGATCAAACAGGATAATGACTGTAAAAGCACTTCAAAAAGCATAAAATACTACAGAAACACAGGCTTTGCTATAGCTTAGAAACTTCACTTTCATCTCCTGAAATCCAACCTAACATTATCTTGGTCTATCTCTGGGAGAGATGTTTTTCTCCAGCAATCGTACAAATCATTTTGCAGTGCTAAAAAGAACGTTGTCTGATCACAGAGAAATGTGTGACACACATAGTATTTCTTCCCCCACCAACACTGTCCAATTAGCTGCCAAAGCCAGATGGGTTCAACTTCACCCAAAACAGACATGGTCAGAATCCAAGATGGCACTCCAAGTAGGGATGTGGGAAGCCAGACTCTTCTCTTGGGAGGCTGCTCTACCAAAGGTCTGTTTCTCAGCTGGATGATGGGTCTGCCTTGAGTGAGGTTAGAAATATAAGGCACAGCGTGGTTAAATATATAAATGAGAGTTATAGTGCAGCCAGGGAAAAAGAATGGGTTGGCAGACTAGAGATAGTGTCATAGACACCTGCTGCATGTTGAGTGATAACAAGAAGATGTGGAGCCACATATATGCTTCTATTCTGAGGCAAAAGAAAGTCCCTGTGTCTGTGAAGGTCGTACCAGGCAGCATTCTCTGTAAAGAATAATAATGATTTCTGGTGAAGAGGCAGGGGTGTGAATGGGCTTTTGTATTTTGCTTCATATAGCTCTGGGAAGTATGATATTTCTCATAAAATGTATACATTATTTCTGATCATAAAAAGAAAATTTTCAATGTCCATTAAAAGAGCAAAAAGGGCATTTTTCTTATATTTATTTGCCATTTGTATTTCTTCATCTGAAAAGTGTATATTCATTTCACATGGCCATTTATTGATTGGCTCTTTGAATTTGGGGGGACTGACTTTGAAAAATTCTTTATATGTTCTAGATAGAAGTCCTTTGTCTCAAGGACAGTTGGCTAAATTTTTTTCCCCAATTCACGGGTTTTCTTTTTACTCTGTTGGTGACAACCCATGTTGAATTCCTATTATTTTGTTTAGTGAAATTCTGTATCATTTCTAACATTTTTAAAGTATTTTTTGTATTCTCTTTATTAAAAAAATGCAAAAACAAATTAAAACAAAACCAAGCAAATAATACGATGGGCAGGAAACAAAATACATTCACCCGAGAGAACAGTGACCAGAGAGCAAATAGGAACTGGGGCATCTCAGCAAATGACAGTTGGAAGCCTGAAATCCAGAGCCCCTTAGGAAGCCTTGCAGAAGTCAGAGGCAACTTAGAGATAATGAGAAGAGGGGGACCCTTCGAACTGGCTGAGAAATCCTCATCAGACAGAGTCCACCCTGCACAGATGATGCTTCCCACTGCTGGGCAGAACAGGGACCCCGCGTGCATGCCGTCTAAAATGACGGATGGCTGATCTGACTCTACAGATCTCAGTAGAACATTTTCATCATTTCAGAAAGCTCTGCAGGACAGCACAGTGGGATATAAACTGAATTATAGAAAAATAAACACTACAAGTGGGGGTGGGGAGGGTCAAAAGAAAAACAGAGCCTGGAAAATTATCTGCTTATTTTTTCAAGTAGGGCAAGAAGCTAGAGAAAGATGGATGGTGGTCAAGGGGTGAAGAAAGGGGCCTGGGATCAACTGCTGATAATAGCAATGGGTCATCACTGGGCCATCATAACCACCTATACTCTATGCAAGCTCCGCTATCAACATGAATGAGAACTCTTTTTTAAGTGTCCACACATACAAAGTGCATACATCCTGAGTGTACAGTTCAAGACTTCTACAAAATGCATATTCTCTGTGTTATGGTATAGATCTAGAATGTCCCCCAGAGACCTGTGTTCCTACATGGGGCTTTGGGGAGATACCCGGATCAGGGAGGTACTACACTGCTCAGCGGGTTGATCCACCAGTGAGTTATAGCTAATATACGGGTAGGAAGTGGTGAATCACTAGGGGTGTGCTTTTGGAGAGTGCGTGTCACTCGCTGGCTTCTCCTTGCTCTCTCTGGTTGCTGGCTGTCATGAAGTGGCTTTCCTTTGCCATATCTTTCTTGGAACTAACAGACTATGCATTGAATCCTCTGAAACTGTGAGCCTAAATGAATTTCTCATCCTTTAGGTTTTGGGAGTTACATATTTGTTCCTGTAAAGGGACATGAGTAACATACCGAAGTATTCCATTTTAACAAAACTGCCTTGCCATATGCGGATATGTGGATCTGTGGGAGGTGAGTTTACTAAATCGTGGCCAAGGGATGTGTGGGTGCTTGACTTGGGCTTTAAAGCCAACCCACCTCACTAACCTTGAATCAGGACCTGCCGGAGGTATTGAGTCTTCTCCCTGATTTATTCAGTCCTCTCCCTGATTTCTTAAAGACCTGATTCTATGTAGCCCCCATTTGGGTGTCTCCTGGCTCCATGGCCCATATGTTTCTTGGCAGTGGATATGACAATTATAGACCACACATGGAATCAGTCTGGCAAAAGGATACAAGGCTGAAGTGCTCCTTGGAGGTAGACCAACTCTCTCAAAAAGGCTGTGTACAACTACTAATTTCTGTTTTCCAAATGGGAGCTGCTAGCTCCTGTGACTCACTGGGACAGGGAATAATTCTGCAGGTGTTACCAGTACCCACACACAGTCTCTCTGGGCCAGCACAACAGCCATAATACCTCATGTGAATGGAATGCTTACTATACCTCAGACATATTCTAAGCATTTCGTAAGATTTATCCTTACAGTATGGGACAAACACTATTCTTCCCTACTTCACTGATGTGCAATGGAGGCACAGGGAGATGAGGCGGGCATGTGACCTTTCTTCCAAGGTCACAGAATTAACAAGCGTGAGAACTGGACTCCAGAGCCCGCTCCTGTCTTCGGAATACCTTCTCACTCACTTGAGGAAGACCAGGGACACAAGGGTTTAAAGGACAGACTCACCAGAGTAAACAGATCACCTCCTGCCTTCCTGGCCATTGCTTTCCCTGCAAAGACTCTTGGATCCCTGTCCAATGCATAAAAATGTCAAGCCTATCTTTCTTCTAAAGAGGTAAATATACCATCATTTATGGTACTGCCTAGGCCACAAAAGGGTCTTTCAGTTCTGTCTAGACACAAAACCAACAGAGCGTAAGGCACAGCCATGCTTTATAGCCAAAGTTTTTTTTTAATCTTGTTTCTTCTTGGAGAAGCTGGCTGATAAATCAGGCTTCACAGGTGGAGAGGAATGTGTGTTTCTATGACTGACTTTCAGGAGCAGAGTGAAGGGGAAGCAGCAACGTGATGAAGAGAAGCACCCTTCAGAGCCCGCGGCGATCTTCCCTCAACAGGCCAATCAATCCATGCGAAGGAATCATCGAACTCAGAGGGATGGAGCCAAGGTACACACACTGCCACCTACTTTACAACGGCAGACACTGGAGGATTCCAGCTGGCATTCATCAGTCCCTGTGGTGGACACAAGCCACCCCGGGACACTGCCTCCATCCAGTGCACACTGGGGATCCTGAGAAGGACATCTCAGCAGCTGTGGGTCCTACTCCCCAAATTCTCCTCATGTAGTGTTGGTCTCACTTTATGGCATTCCTTCGGCCTCCTTCTAAAAGTACTGTGTCATCTGTTGTTACTGCGTGGGCTAACTGGCTCTGAGGCCTGCGTTATCTCTGAGGTGCCTGAAGACATCCTAGGAGAACAGGTACATCCTAGGAGTTGGGCAAAGGCCAGTGAAGTGTCCATTTGTTCAGCAAGTCAGAGTAGAGTGTTAGTTTTCTCCGGTTAATCTTGCGGACTAAAATGGACAGAGGAAAGATCTTTGAAATCTAGGGTAGACGCTTGGAGTTCTGGTAATCTGGAGGACTGTAAATGTAAATGTACTTGCTTATCAGAAAAAAATAGCTTATAATTCTGAAATGAAACATTTCTGAAAGTATTATAATATCATTGAAGAGGTGACAAAGAGTAAAAGGTAAGCCTCTAGAAAACCAAGAACAATAAAAGTTGAACCAACTTGATTCTATTTTGCTAAAGATGAAGAGGATCAGAAATCAAACTATAAGGCCGGCCCCAACTAGGGTGTCTAAAGGAGGATCTCCCTCAGGCTTGGACCCCAAAGAGCTAATTTTTTTTCCCCCAGTACTGGGGATTGAACTCAGGACCTTGTGCTTGCCAGGTAAGTACTTATTTTACTGAGCTATCTCCTCAGCTCCCAAAGAGCTAATTCTTAGGATGAGGTCAAACCAGAAGAAACCTCCTCCTCCTCCTCTACCTCCTCCTACTTCCCCTCCCCCTCCTCCTCTTTCTCCTCTTCTTCCTTCTCTCCTCCCCAGTCTCCCTCCCCCTTGCCCAGGTGACTACAGGGAATACTGTTTTTGCAAGAGGCACAGGGAATAATAGGTCAACATGGGTGGCCCTTCTGTGGGCTGTGTACCTTGGCTTCCATTACTTAGAGGTCAAAGAAGCCTCAAATATTTGGTCTGAAGTGGCATGAGCTGGAGTACTTCCAGGGCCTTAAAAGCATTTTTTCATAGTCCTCAACAAATCCCCGCAATGCACAGTCAAGGTACCTAGTATTGGCGGAAATGAAGTGCCACGAGTAGACTGGTAGAAGCAACAGACATCAGAAACAGACACAATCATAACACGTCACTCCTTCATTGAGAAATAAAAAAGAAAAATATCTCTATCTGCGGGGAACAGTGAGCTATTTAAAAAAGAAAAAATGAAACAGACTGGAACAAAACCAAACAGAATACATGAAAGTGAAAAATACTTGATCTAAATTGGGAAACTCAATGGGCCAGTTTAATAGTAGATTAGACACAGATGAAAAGGGAACAAATGAACTGAAAGATCACTCAGGAGGAATTATTTAAAAGTTAGCAGGGAGAAATGCAAAGTGAAGGAAAAGAAGGACGCAAAGTTCAAAGGCACGAGTAAGTGTTGTGAAGGAAATTCAAACCATGGTGCCTCTGGGGTTTATTACGACACGGATTCCAGGGCCCTCATCCCACTTGTTTTGATCCTTTGAGATTAGGTTGGGCTCGGGGAATACATAACATTAATAAGTCTGGAGGCTGTCTATTCTTTTGAGAAATCCTGGAATAGACAAGTTAGGGTGGCAAACTTCTTGTCATTCAAACTAGACTAAGTTTTCCTACTCTCATTAACTGCACCCTTCTTAGCCATAGTAGCTGGGTAATATCCTCCCTTGTATTATGGCCAACAGGTTTTACTTTAATTCAATGGAGTTTAGACAGGAAAATAAAAATTATGTTTTGAATATGTTACCAAAGCAGATAATCGTTTGCTAAAGCTAGCATTTCACCCCCTGGTTTTGTTTTGAGTTGATCAAAAAAAATGTATTTGCTTTGCATATATTGAGCTTTGGTGAAAGTATGTGCTGCTTGTCTTTCCTTCATCCCAACTTGTTAAGTGTGTCTCTCAAAAAGCTTGCTGTTATTGGGTTTCTTTTTTCTCTCTCTCTTTCTTTTTTTTTTTTTT
>NDGN011520407.1:9476-34536 GCA_002564285.1 Tympanoctomys barrerae | reverse complement strand
GCACTCACCATCAGGAAGGTGGAATGCAGAAGCCGGCGCCATCTTTAAGGTGCGGCTGCACGCAGCTCTCTACACCAGACTAGAGATGTTCATAAGGCATTGAGCAGTATACTAAAGGGGATCTTGCCTTATTACTGCTAAACAAATATCCTAGGACTAAGGAGTGCTTTTGTTCTTAGGAAAATTAAGAAAAAACACAAGAGCAAAGTAATAAGTGGTTTAGCTTAAATTTATTTCAGAATGGAGCTGAAAAATTTAACAATTTATAAATATCTGGTATGTTCAAGATAAAATTCACAATGCTGATTATCTCAGGCTAATTAGGCTTTCAAAATAGTAAGGAAATCTGGTTTATAACCAGGAAAAAAATCAATTTAAATGAACACAGAACACAGGTGTTAGAATTAGCAGGAAAGGACTTAAATAGAATGTTATAACTATATCCCATATGTCCAAAGTAAAGAACTGTAGAATATATGAAATATAAGTGCACTGATTTTTTAGACACAAAATTTCAGTGCCTGAGATGAACAATGTGCTTTGTGGAATTAACAACAAATAGGATGCTAAAGATTAAATATAGTAACTTTGATATCCTGTTAAAAGAAATTACCAACAAGGAACCATATAGAAGAAACACAATAGACAGACATGACAAGGACTACTAGGGTAAATCATCAAAACTCTAAATTATAAAATCTTATAAAGTCTCTGTAATGAAGAGGAAGGTAGACAAAGATATACATTGATTAAGTGAAGGTCCTGTATTTTCCTAACTTGACCAAAGTTATAGTCTTATAGACAAATCTGAATGAGTTCTTAACAAGAGGGACATGAAAAAGACAGCATAAAATACATCAAAATTAAAAATTTGAAATGTAGGGATAAACAGAGAAACCACAAATCTATATGGAAGAAAATAGGATGTATAGACAGGAGTGACAGCAAGGATCACAACACATTCCTGCAGAATTTTCCCTGGACATGAGACAACAACTCATGACGGTGGAACCACATTACTTACATACTGGCAATAACTGGTAACTCAGAATTCTCGCTCAAAAGGTTTTCAAAGTCATTGAAATAGCTCAGTAGACGAAGCATTTGCTTAGGCAAGCGCAGGAAGCAGTGTTCAATCCTTGGCACCACATGTCACTCCGGCCCCACCCCCAAGCATACTGAGCTGGCAACTGAGTCTGGGCATGGTGGCGTGTACCTGTAATCCCTGTGCTGGGGAGGCTGAAAACAGGAGGATCACTGCGAGTATGAGCTGCATAGTGAGACCCTGTATGAAATACATAAAAAAAATTTAAAAAGATTTTTTACAAAGAAATCTGAAATAAAGACTGCATTCTTCATAGCCTTCAACTTTCCTTCCTGAGTATCTTGTAGGCTTGTTTTCCTGGGCCTGATCACATGTGTGAGCACTGATGTGCTACAATTCATGAGCAGTGGTGCAACCAAGCATCTTTAAACAAAATTAAATTCATTCAGATGAAAAACCATACCAATATAGTTATTTTCCTTTCTGCAGCCTTAAAATTTTGTTAAATACAGTGTATTGTGAAGACAGAAGTGCAGAAAATGATTCAAGTTCAAAGAACAAGGAGCATGTACAGGTGAGTGGTTGGTGCAAAGATCTTTTACAAACTCACACCGGGTTTTTAGCCTGACTCTAGCCCCACATGTTGAGACATTCCTTTGACTCTTTTTGCATCAGTTAGATTTGGTAAATAAAGTGTTTCTCACACAGATAATACTTTATTTGATTCCATTGAAAACATTCTGATATCAGTAGAGTGTGTGTGTGTGTGTGTGTGTGTGTGTGTATTCTTATTAAATGGCACAGTAACACTCCCATAGCCCCACAATCTAGTATGGTATCTCCAAAATATTTGTCATCCAAAAACAATTGTCAGAATATTGCTACCACAATCAAATTTAGATTGTACTTACAGGGAGTTTAAAACACCAAAAATGTAAGCACGCACCAATTTGCAAATCTCCATAACTCTGGATACGGGAAGAGTGGAAGCTGAGACAGGACAGAGAGGACCCAACTGCACACAAAGCATGGGAACTTGGAACGCAGGTCATTAGTAGGATTTTGGGAGCTTAGGATTCCATGGGAAAAACAGACTTTTAAAATAAAAAATATATTAATATGTGTAATTATTTCATAGGTTATCATATATGTAGAAATTTCAAATTTCCCTGGTTTTTTTTCAGGTTAAAAATGGCACATGGAGATTAGAAATATTTGAGCGTAAGTCTGTCATTGCCCCTGTTTAGGAATACCATACATAATTCCTTCATGTTTATAGTGATAAAGACAAACCACATTACTTCATAAAATATTTTTAAATGTTTCTGTATGAAGCATGTGAAAAACTCCAGAATATGTTACTTGTAAAGTATGTTAGAAAGTTTTTGCACAACTCATTTGAGTGCTTTAACTTTCAGACACAGCTGGATATTTCACTTTTACAGATAGATATCATAATGATAAAACAAGTCTGTTAAGATGAAACGACACTGAATTGCAATTTTGGAAACTTGGGTTTGGATTAGTTCTCAGCGAACACCATGGCACTCTTCTTAAGTAGGTTTAGGAATGTTAAAATATTTCATTAATCTCCTGTTATTACAAACTTGAACCTCCCAATATCCGCAGGATATATTGAGGATAAGTTGTCTGAGACAGCACCCAGACTAGACATACACTAGTTTTCTTTTGATGTTAAAATCAGGTGAATTGAATTTTGATTTAGTTTGTGAATTCCCTGAAGAACCCTTATGGGCACAGTGGAAATACAGTAAATTTATCACAAAAGTCCTCAATATTTAACTCCTGTGGTTTAGTTCTTGAATGTACCACCTATTCTTATAACTGCTTTTATATTTTTTGAAGTAAAGAAGAAAAATTATCAAAGGCAAAGATAAAATGAAACCAATAATGGAAAAGTTTTAAAGGCATCAAAGAATAATAAGAACATTTATGACATTCCTAACTAGAAATATTTATTCATTGAGGAGATGTTAGAGAATTTGAGGCAGAAGAGCTCTGACTAAAAAAGAGGGAACATGCATTACAGAATAAAAGTACAACACAGCCAAGCTTATGAAGACCTTTGTAGAAAGTTTTAATAATACAAATTTAATCACTTCAAAATATGCTCTGATTGAAAAGAAAGGTTATATTTCCTCTTTCTTCATTATTTTTAACCCAGAAAATATTATGGAAACAATATATTTATATTTTTAAAGTTTTCTGTCTCAATAATAACGATTGTATTTAGTGAAGGTTGCTTTATCTTTCCAGGTTATTTTGCAAACGCTACGTTCTCTGTGGAAGTTTTCTGAGTCTCCGCAGTGTTTAGGCAAAATCTCGCTGCCAATGCCGATTGCATGGTCTCCAGATGGTGCCACCAGAGGCAACAGCAACTCAGGGTGCTGGGGTCCACTGGGAGTCCTTGCTTAGCTGGCCATACCCTTTGGAAGGGAACTGTGGGACTCCCTCTACCTGTTTTGTCCTTTTTGTTTCCTGTTTCCTAAAGTGTACGACATGCTCCTGCCACGGTGTGTACTCCAGCAGGGACCTCAAACTATGGACCTACCCTAAAACTATGACCAAAGGAATTCTTTTTTCTTCATAAGTAATTGCATCATTTGTTTTCATTGTAGAAAAAGAAAGCTTTCTAATGTGTCTTTTAATCTACATTACCACCCTTCCACAGCATGTCCTACTCCACCTTTCCGTGTCCCTGTGTTTTAATGCAGCTATTAGCTTATCTTCTATATATTATTCTTGTAACTTATAATTGATCTTCCCAAAAATATTTTCTACAAAAACATAGTTTTATTTAGTCCCATTACTGTGCCTAAGAATGGCGTTAGGCACAAAGTTGAATCTAGTAAACAGTTGAAGAATAAATAAATGATTAAAAAATCTTCTCAGGGATATGCTCAAAACACTTTCACGTAATTGTTCATCAGAAAAACATTGAAGATTTCTTTTTAAATGTATTTTGTACAGGGTCTCATTATGCAGCTAAGGCTTGTAGTGATGCTCCTGTTTTCAGCCTCCCCAGTGCTGGGATTTGAGGCATGCGCCACTATGCCTGGACTCAAGGATATCATCTTAGTTTCATTTTAGTCAGAAAGACAATAAAATTCAGAGAACTTAAGAAGCTGATCAAATAATATAAATATAAGTGCTGATATCATAACAATAATAATGTATATCTATATCTATATATAGGATTCCAAAGTTGGTAACATTGCCCAATACCTTCAATACTTCCTTAGCAAAATAACAAAATTAGGATGAAATTACCCTTAAATTTTACTAACTTTGGTCCTGATATTCTCAAATGAGAAAATATGCAGTTGGAAATTTTGAGACATATCAGTCAGTATGTAGATCATATGAGAAATAGAATTCTTATAGCATATACAGACAAGATACTAAAAATATTATGAAAAGGAAAAATGTAATGAGGAGCATAATTGTCTTTTATATAAATGTATTGTTAAAGAAAGATGTTACTCTGTTATTCATGCCCTTCACTGTGTGTTTAATGGTGTTTAATGCCACAATAGAATCTTGAGAAAACACTATATTTCAAGACCATGAATATAAATCACCAACATATTAATTTCATGAGCAGGAAATGTTTTATATGAAGAAATCATTTCTAAAATTAAAAAAATAAAATACTAGTACTGACAGAAGGGTAATACATAATTTATTTTAGTATTTGGAAATATATGATTTTTAATAGAATGTATTTGACTTTCTGTATTCTTTGTGTTTTCTGTCGTCTTGTGCTATATATATATATATATATAATATATATATATATATTATATATATGCAAATCTAAAACATCCTGAAAAAATTGAACATTTTATATCATGGATATTCCTAGGCAAGTATAAGATGTATTTTGTGACAGAGTCAATCTTGTAATACAGGGAATCTAAGTTCTTGCTTAACTTAGTCACCACTTTAGAGGCCCTTCTTCCAAGTAAAACACACTGAAAGTTAACACACTTTACTCTGATTTAATTTTCCTTCTGGCAAAGCATTCGTGGAGTTTCTTTTATCAATGATTTAGTCAGTTTGTAGATTGAAACAAGACATGGAGCCAGGGTCCGTCACAATTAACTATTGATAACCCTGCATTTCTGAGCCCCTTATTCTATTGTAAACACTGAAAGGAAGGCTTTTTCTCTTATCACTGCATGCTGGCCAAGTTCTATGAAATCAGAACAGTCTTCATCTGTGATATGAGCTGATACATGTGAGTCTAGCCTTCAAGTGAAGCTTTTCATCAGGAT
The DNA here is from genome assembly GCA_002564285.1 of Tympanoctomys barrerae. Taxonomy (NCBI): domain Eukaryota; kingdom Metazoa; phylum Chordata; class Mammalia; order Rodentia; family Octodontidae; genus Tympanoctomys; species Tympanoctomys barrerae. The sequence goes on along the minus strand of NDGN011520407.1, from coordinate 29,193 downwards.
TTCTGCCAAAATAGTTTACATGCTAGTCAAAATGACTCAGAAAAAAACCCCGAAAATATTAATTCAGAAAAAGCATCCCAGCTTTTATCAACATGTAAAATATACCTTTTAGTTTTGCTTGTGTACCTAAGGCACATTTATTATCAAAAAATAAAAATTTTAAATTGAAATAATCTATTAATTAATTAGGTAAAGAGACAAAAACTGTGCCCCACAAGATTCCCAGAATGTTTCTTCTTATCACTGTCTAAAATGTGATTATATTAAAATCCTGTTTTGAAAACCTATTTATCTTTTTTGCTATACATTATTATGCAGTAAGTACAATATTTTCATGTTGCCATTTATTGAATGAATCTCCACTTGCAGCTGGTGAAGATGCCCTGGCCCATGTGCTGTAAGCATGTCACACCTAGTCCTCCTTTTTATGTCCTCTTGCTTTAAAGAAAGCTCTTGAGATAGAGTTTATCTTAATATGAAAGTTTTAAGTGAAAAAAAATAATTTAACTCCTGGAAAACTCATGAATTTTATTTCTGTGAATGAAAGTATTTGTTTCAAACCATTTAAAAGCTCCACCATTGTTTGAATCCAAATGTAAAGGGTTGTTAGAATTACCAGAGCAAAATTTCCCAGACTGAGGGGCTTATAAACACAAAGTTGATTTCTCACGTTTCTGAAAACCAGAAATCTAAAAGTCATTGTGTCAGTATGTTTGGTTTCTTCTGATATTTGGATCTTTTACTTGCAAATGGCTAATTCTCTCTCTCTCTCTTCCTCTCCCCCTCAATTTCATTTATAAAACCTTTATGAATTTTGTCAATATTTCATTCTTAGACTATCTCATTGATCTTTAACCTTTTCACTTTAAGTTTGTATGTCGTTATTTTTCTTTGACATCAAATTATCAGCACTCTTTACATACACATCAGTGCCATTATAAAGCAAAAAAAATAGTTATTTGAAAAGAAGCACTGTAACTCCTCCATAGTCCATCTGAAAAGGAAATAAATAACTAAAAGGTAGCACAATTCCATAGATAACCTGGTCAGAAGAATAATTCTGGTCCTAGGTGGGATGAAGCAGGATGGTGTGTGATTTCATGCCTATATTTAGAGGAGCAAGCAATATAAGACCTACAAATATTTTATTTCATGCAATTTTCATTTCATATTTTTAACTGCAATTGAACATAGGCATCTTAAGACATGGAAAGGGAAATCACAGATAATGGAGATAATGATGTAGACTCTGCCATATGAGGTATGCACATTTCAGGGTAGGAAAAATAGAATGATGCTTTTTCAACACATGGGGGACCGGAGAGGATGTGGTGTATCACAGAAACCCCATTATACTGCTTGTCCTTAAAGAAGAAATTGAAAATATACATATAACAGTCTCAATTGCCATATACAATGCCGCTCCCCAAATTCCCAGGGAATAGATGGGGGAGGATGAAGAGACGAAGTCAAGGGTCAGAACGCCGAAAGTTGAGGTCAGGTGGAGCCTTCTCCCCTGAGCACAGAAAAAGAACTGCCCAATGACTGCAGGCACTATTTATCCGCTTGGCAGGTTGATGTCACGTGACATCCCTCTGTCTATTACCTTGTTCACCTGGCTTGCCTTGAGCATTCCATGTTCTCAGGTGTGGCCTTGCTGCTGCCCCACATGTGTGATGATCTCCAGCATCAGCCACTCCCCACATCGCCTTTTCTGTTTTTTAGTTGCAATGGAAGGTGGCCAGCTGAAGTTGGAGGAGCTGTGTTTAGCGACTCTGAAGAAGACCTTACTACTTTTAAACACTTTGCATTCCAAGTGAACCTTCTATATTTCCGGTCCACTGATTTTAGGTCCAAGTATTTTGCAATTTAACTGTCTGTAGATCATTAACCCATAACAGTAGTCAGTTGGCAGTATAGCTGGGAATTGTCATAAATATTAGCAATTGTACCCTTTTTCATAGCTAATGTATTACCATGGTGTTATTTTATATCTCTTGTGGTTGTACTTTTCTGCAGGTTGTTCAAGATCAAGTTAAAGTGAAGACACATATTAATTGCAATTAATCCCTTGCTGTCTATCAAAATCAGGTAGGTATCCTCAGGATTTTCCTTGGACCCATGTATAGCACCTCTTAATTCTTCTGTCTGTGTCAGCCATGTGGATGAGTTATGGCTTTGCTTGACTAAGTAGCTTCCTGTGAAAGTTCAGGAGACTTTTTGTGCCTAGTGACTCTCAGGCACACAGTACCCCAGAGATCTCTTACTTCTGTGGTCTAGCAACATCTTCCATCAGAAGAACATGGACTCATACTGGAGAGATGGCTCAGTGGTCTAAGCCTCTGCTTAGGCAAGTGCAGGTACCAGTTAGATCCCTAGCACCACAGTTCATCCTAGTCCCTCTCCAGGCATGCTGAGCAGCCACAGAGCCTGGGCTTGGTTGCGCATGTCTGTAATCCCAGCACTGAGGAGGCTGAATATAGGAGGATCACCATGAGTCTGAGCTGTGTAGTGAGACCCTATTGCAAATACATAATAAAAAAAGAGAAAAGTATGGACTTATCATGTTGTACTATGTTGCAGCAAAGTTTCTCTTTATGTCCTAGTTCCTCACTGACCTCAAATGGATAGGGCCAAACCACTGGCTATGCTATCAGCCCATCTATCTTTCTAGTTCTTATTTCCAACCTCAGTTGTTGAACATAGAGAAGAGAAGATTAATGACATTATATTTTAATAGAAGCAGTGAGCTCAATGCTATAATTTTATCTGAATATCAGGCACCATGAAACATAAACTACAACCACTGGCTTCCACCAACCATGTATATTCTAGTAGTTGAATCCATGTAAAATTTTGTATCATAAATAGTTACATAGTTTTACTTGAAAATTTGAAATCAAAAACCACACATGATATTGTAACATGCCAATCAAGATGACATTCTTTATAAAACACTTAAATTCTATATGGGCATAGAATAGTTTTTTTTTTCCAGTCATCTCTATCTACTGCACAATTAGCTTTTACCTAACTTGTTGACCTTCAAGGCAGAACGACAGCTCAGCACCACAGCACAGCACCCACCTAGAAAGCACAAGGTCTTGAGTTCAATTCCTGCAATGAAAACAATTATTTTAATGGTATGTAATTAAATATTTTTTTTCATTTTCCAAACTGCTTAATTTCTGGGCATCTCTAAATATAGTGGTACATACAAAGCCTATACATCACATAACTTTGGAGACCACATGGTGGATTGACCTGAACCTCCCATCGGAAGTAGCTGCTGCACAAAAAGGAAGTCCAATGTCTGAGTCTGAAAGAAAAGGCGATCACTATGTACAATCTCTGCTTTACATTTTGGAAGCTCTGAACTTTTGAAGGCATGAACATATTTAATATGCTACAAGACTAATGTTAATTGTCATAGCCATATGAAAACTTTTGTTTCCTAATTTAGTTTTGTATCAGAGCACTTTCAAATTGCAAACTTTATTGTTTTATTTCTAGAAAACTTAACCTTTTTACAATGACCAATATAGACATATCACAATGAAACATTTTTAAGAGCTTTGGCTGAAGCGTCTGCCATCAGGCTGTGGAGGTCATTGGGCCTCCTATCAGTGAACAAAGGCTGAGATATCTTCTCAGGCAGCTGTTCCTGTACTCACCTAAGGGAACCCAGACCAATAATTCCCAAGCCTGAAGGATCCTCATTTAATTACCTTAATGATTTTTGATGACCTTTGAGGAACTCAATTTTGATATCATATTGACCAGCTGGTAACCTAGGTAGAAGCGTGTTTTTTAAATCTATAAAACAAATTAAATTAGGAACAAATTGTCAAAATGCAAAATAAAAAAGAAAAGAGAAGGGCCGGCCAAATAGCTTAGCAGATTAAAACGCCTACAAGCAGGTGCAGGGGCTGGGGTTTGATACCCGGGCCTGCCCTGCTGGGCCACCTCCCCAGGGTGCGCTGAGATGGTAATTGAGACTGGGCGTGGTGGCGCACCTGTAATCCCAGCTTTTGGGAGGCTGTAAGCAGGCAGATCACTAGGAGTCTGATCTAGGAGTGAGACCCTGAACACCCTGCAGGCCCTTCCCTAAAAAAATACAAAAAGAAAAAAAAAAGTCAAAGAAACCCCAGCTCTTTACAGATAGAACAAACAGAAATACAAATATAGACAGTCTGCTTTCAGTGTTAGAACACAGTCAAATATAATTTGGACCATAGTGGATTATAATAACACCTTTGTAATTTTATAAATTTATAATTGTAAATATAGTAGTCAGAATTTGGGTATGTCAATTAGCAGAGATCTCTTACAAGAACGATTTGAGAGGAAAAACATCTTTTACCTATAATTAATATGTTTAGCATTTTATTTTGTCTTAAAAATACTGAAAGTTTTTATGGTACTTCCTTTCATGTAACTTTTAGTTAATCTGTGTCTACGTACCCTGCGACCTACTCAGACCTTGGATTTCCATTTTTGGTTACCATCTCCTGGGTATAATGGATCAGTTTCTTTAATTGGCCCCAGGTCAGGTCTAGCCCCATCCTTGCCTATTGATTGTGGAGTGGTCTTGGATGATTGCTTTCTGAGGACTGAGCACCAGCTTCTTGAGAGGTGGCACCTACTCCTTCTCCAGAGTCCCTGGTACAGCAGACAGCACACTCTGGCACCCAGATAGGCCACTGAACATTCTCTAGAAAGACACTAGCATAGGTTTGACCTCAGATGAGTACTGGACTGGGTCTCTTCTGTTGTCCAGGCTGATGATCTTTCCAAAACACTCTTCCTAGCTTCTTCACCTGATCGAGTTGTCTTTCTGCTGCTGTAATCCCATCCCTCAACAGAATTTTTAAAAGTTACTAGTATATACTACGAAGTGAGTCTATTATGAAGGGGAATTTTCTAGGGAAGAAAACCTTCCCTCCTTTTAAAAAAAATCTTTTATTTATTTTTTATTTGGTACAGTGTCTCGCTACTCAGGTCAGACTCAAAGTGATCTTCCTGTCTCAGCCTCCCTGCCCCTGGGATTAGAGAGAGGCATACACCACCAAGCCCAGTTCCAGTGGTCCACACAGTGTGCCCAGGGTTCTGGGGCCAGCATGGCACGAGGTACAAGAGGTCACACCCAGGTCCTTGCTCTTGCCAGACAGGTGCTTAGACTTCTGAGCTATCTTCACAGCCCCCATTCTATTTTTGTAATTCAATTTTTATTGTACGGTGAGCATGTTCAATAACTCCAAGACTTTGAGAATTATAAGGAAACTCCTTGGTAAGCGAAATGTGATAGTTTATGAAATATTTAGAGGTAGCTTGTATAAGTCAAGCCATTATCAGTCTTAAGGGCCCACAGGCAGCCAAACAATGCCAGGCGAAGGTGCCATGGGCCTCAGCTGCATTGCCACCTCGCAAGTGACAGATCATGGAGTCTCACTGATTTTGCGGGCCACTGGGGTAGCCACAGCTGCAAAGCCAGGTGAGGACATCGCCCTCCCATTGCCTTCCTCTCAGGGTCACAGCCTGGCTCAGGCTGCACTATGCAAAGTTTGGGGCTGGCTGGGTGTCTTCCCTACTGCTCATCTATCACAACCCCAGCAGCATGCCGACACCAGCTCTATGCCATAGACCGCACAGCCACCCGCAGCACCAAGCATGCTCTGCCTTGCTGAACCAGGCCAGGCCGCATTGCAGTGAGCAGTGAACCCGGGCGTGCTTCCCCTTCCCACGCAGGGAGAGAGGTAGCCACAGGAGGCTCAGCTCCACGACTCAGAGAAGTTTTCCTAAAGTGAGGAAGCAGAAGTAGCTTCTTGTAGCTCAGTTAATGTTCTCAGTTTTACTTTGGGAATCTGTGAAATGTGAGCCACAGTGAACCCTTCTCTAGTGGATAAAGGTCTTCCCTGTCCCCCACCGCTCCATCTTTATCCATAGTTCAAGCTCTATGGGCATTGCTGTTGCCCCACTGTCCTTTTGCTGCTCACGATTTATTTATTTATTTATCTTATGGTATAGGAGATCAGACTTGGGACTTTGTGCTTTCCAGGCAGACATTTATGTTATCTCCCCAGCAGGATATATTTTTAAAATAATGACTCAAGCCAAATCCCCTGTGATTTTTTCAACAAGCTTACAGTCATCAAAACACTCCCTAATCCAGACCCAGAAATAAAAGTAAATATGGGAAACAATAACACAAGTATTTCTATTCACAACTGTTGCCCCAGTGAGCCTGTTATCGCCCCGTGTTTTGTATCTGAGGAAATCAATATTGATGACATCAATAAACTCCTGTCCTCTGTGCTCCTCCTGACTCACTTCTTTCCTTTGCGCACATGAGCTGTTTCATTTGCAAATGCATTCGGAGGTGTCTTCTCACCTTCCATATGACAAATTTCTGCCTACCACAAGTCCCTGCTCTGGGTGCCAAAATGTTACACCTAACACAGCTGTCAAAATTCCTGGGAGGGGGGGCCGGGGAGATGGCTCAGTGGAATAAGCGCTTCCCTGGCAAGCGCAAGGGCCTGAGTTCAATCCCAGTTCTGAAAAAAAAAATTCCTGGGAGGCAGATCAGGGAGGAAGAAGAAACGAAGTAGGGAAAGCTGAGGTCAGGTGGAGGCCTGTCTCCTGATGAGAGGAAAAGAATTGTCCAGTGACCGCAGTGCATTCATTGGTACACTCAGCAGGCAGACCTCACGGTGCCTCCTGTGCCCAGCAGCATGTTCACCTACCTTGCCGCAGGAGCACTGTGCTCTAGGGGCTGGCCTTGTATGCGTGGGTTCCTGTGGCCACATTATAATACACCGAAGATTATGAAAATAACCAATTAAACATACAGAACTACACTTCCACATTACAGTTGAATATCTGTTTGGCAAACTCTGCTTGATCATGTTTTCTTGTCCCCAGTCTGAGTCTAACTGCTAAACAAAACGTTTGTATTACTCCAATTATCATGTCAATTTGAATGTTTGGCATTTTCCCCTACTAGGCATTTAAGAATGAACAAAATAGTAAACATGTATATGTTACAAAGTTAGGGAAAAGTTCAGAAATGTTCAGTTTTGGAATATCTTCATAGACATTTACTGTAACTCCTATTGCTAAGAATTTAAGTCTTCATAAAACATTTTTCACTTGACTCTCCTCCCTGCCAAGGAAATTTCCTAACCTGCAGTTATGTTCTTTCTGCAAACAAAACAAAGCAAAGAACCTAGATGTAATAAAGAGATGTTTAAAATTTAATAAAATATAAGATAAAACATATGACATCATTTCCTGTGTGTTTACTAGATACACACGTATACCTTAGAGTAATATATATATATATATATATATATATATATATATTAACTGATTCATGAAATAAAATATGTGACAAAAGTTTTCTTTTGAAACATTGCCTTTAAGACGTGGATCTTTATTTAGTTATTTATTTCATTTATCAAAAAAATCTGCACAACAATTTGAACGAGGACCTTTTTGAGGGAGTTATATGTCCTCGCCATTTACTTTTTATTTTGAGATAGTAACAGTCCATCTAGCTAAATTCTCCAGGTTTTGCTTAAACTTGCAATTCTCCTTCTTCATTCTCTCACAATAATGGGATTATAGGCATGAGTCTCTAAACCTGAATAAAGACCAGGGAGTTAGCTCAGTGGAATAAGTGCTTCCCAGCAAGTACAAGGCCCTGAGTTTGATCCCTGGTACTAGAAAAAAAAAAACCTGAATAAATTCTTTAATTTTTTAATTAACCTAAAGCATATATAAATTACATGTAAAGATAAAATGTATAAACAATAAATCTATATAAAAATACCTTCTTTATATATGATATATGAATATATTTTTTGAACTGTCATTTACAAAATAAAAAAGGTGAGAGGCTGGGGAGATGGCTTAGTAGAATAAGCACTTTCTTGGCAAGCACAAGGGTCTAAGTTCAATCCTGTGTTCAAAAAAAAAAAAGAAAAAGGAAAAAAAAGAAAAGAAAGAAAGAAAAGAAAAGAAAAAAAACTTACAAAAACAAAATTAAAAGGTGAAAAGATAGGTTAAAAATTTTAAAGCACAACTCGAAAACAATAACTTTCTATTTGTTGAAGGGGGTTTGTTTGTTTATTTTTAAAAATTTATTTATTTATTTTTGTGGAACCAGGGATTGAACTCAGGCCCTCGTGCTTCCCAGGTGGGTGCTTATTCTACTGAATTATCTCCCCAACCCCTATTTAGTAGTTCATGAAATTAAATGTGAAGCTTACAACTCCTCTGAAAAGTTACATATTTTAGAAAATTCTTTTAGCTATTTATACCATTCAATAAATAACAAAAACAGATTCATCAAGTAACCAGCTCTGAAAAGCATACATACAATGTCAGGGTCAGGACGACATCCACTGGAGGAGAAGCTTTCCTCAGTGAGTAGGGATAAGCCAGTATCTCCTTGAAGTATATTTGTTTCTTTTGAGGCTAAAAGTTTTAAATGATTTCCAGTACATTAGAGAAAAAGGTCAGATCTTTTATTAAAAATCAATATTACTTATTTCACAGAATATATGAGGCTGAGTCCATTTAGAGATCTGTGAGTATCCTCCAAAATCTTATTACAGAAGTTTAGGTCTCCCTGGAGGTTGTGACAGGGAGAGAGAGATGGAACATTATGTGCTAAATTCTCAATAAATTGACCCAAAGCCTATAGACTGTGGGCCTGGCAGTGTACCAGGCTGTGTGCATCAGGTCGTAAATACCATGAGTGCTTGACCTTGAACTAACTGAATTGTTCTGAAGAGTTAATGTGATTTACTCATGCTGTGATCTAAAAGGAAGTCGGTCCAAAATGCATTAAGTATTGACTGTGAAGGCAATTCCACATCGTGGGAGCTGTGCCAGATCACAGGAGAAGAACTGGCATGCACGACATTCCTTAACCTGCCCATTTTAAATATTTTTAATTTGGAAAGATTTTGAGAAAGACTTATGAAATATGCCTTGTTGTTAATATGGAAATAATAGCTTTGAAGTCTTTTCCATATATATCTATATATATCTATATATATATATATCTATATATATATCTATATATATATCTATATATATCTATATATATATAGATATATATATAGATATATTGCAATAAATGGAGTCTTGGAAATTTTAGGTGCACTCAACTACTGGTACATGAATCTAACAGTGTTCAAATCTAGTTGATACATTGACAATTATGAAGAATATCTCTGCCTAAAACATGTGCCTGACAGGGATTGCCCTTCAGCAATTTACCATAATTATTAAAGGAGAAATTTCCATTCTTTTAATAAGCAAAATGTAGCCTACTTTTATGCCCTCTCTCATATTTTTCCTTCTTTTTCGTATTTTCTTTCTTTTTGTGTGTGTGTTCAACTGTAGTTGCTCACCTCACCAGAAAGAGGCACGTAAAATTGGTCAAAATACAATTTGACCAATTGCTACACGTTTCAGCATTAACTGCTATCTTCAAAAATTAATAGAAATTAGTGGTATTATCATTTTGGTTATCCTGTGTATACACATACATGGTTTTTCTCTTCCTTTTATCTGTTCTTTCACCTCTTAACCGGACTGTAACGGCTTTAAGAAAGAAAATGACTATAAAGTGTCCATTTTCCTCTTCTTAAGTATTACTTGGAAACACTAAAATGTAAAAGAAAAATAAAACACTTCTTTTTGGAGTAATTTTTTAAATAATCTATTAGAGTTTTGAAGTATCTGTCATGTATCCTAACCAAAAGTGTACGGAGAGTAGATACACTCTTTTCTATAATAAATAGCTGCTAAAGTAGAAAAGGAAACTTAGAAAGTTGGCTTTTATTTTCACCAGAATTATTGATGTTTGAAACGTTAAGGAGACACAGAATATGGAATTGTTCCTGGTGACAGCCACTTTATGTAGAGCATATTCATTGATGTCATCTTGCGATCTTGTATTGTCTTGAAGCAGTAAACAGTTTTTGTTTTCACAAGATGTAAAATAAACCAGAAGACTTGAAATCTGAAAGTGGATCATAATTCAGTTAAACACCACGTGGCCTTACTCTGCATAATCTTTCTTTTACTTACTCATTTCTCAACATTTTGCCGCAGTAACAGATGGTGATTAATTAGGGGAGGTCCGTCTGGAAAGGCAAGCCATGGACGTGCCTCCTGCTGACCCTGAGCTTTTGGAAACCTGAGCCATCGTACTAATTAGAGTGCCAGTGTGCTCATGACCTTTGTATTGAATGAGACTTTACAGAAACTAATAGGAATTGGTTATTCAGGCTGTAATAATCTTCTCATTAAGTCAAGCATGTGCTTCAGCCAGCAATAATGCAGCACTGTTATTTTATTATAACAGGAGCTGGAAGCAGATTCATATGGATAAGCAGAAAGTATAGAAAGATTTGTCCAATTGTTCCTTCAGTATAGTCTTCAAAAATGCAGAAAAAAAGAGCAAAGCAAAAACAAAGAAATACCATTAATGAGAATTAAAATTGCAGAAGGAAAGTAGTTCCCTCTGTCTCATCTCTCTGTGTCTCTCTTTGTCTCTGTCTCTGTTTCTCTCTGTCTCTCTTTGGCTCTCTGGCTCTCTCTCTCTACATACACACACACACACACACACACACACACACACACACACCTGATTTTCGTCTACATTTCCACTTCATATGGCAATACGTCATCTGCTTTTCACATTTTGTCTTTCTTCCCACTTTCATTAATTGGGTTCTACTCACTCTCTAGTTGCAAAAAGTAAAATGCAAACATTTATTGTTTTCCAAAGTTGATATTGTAATGAATAAAATATTTAATAGAAAAAATTGATTTTCTACTAGGGTATCTCACTTATTCAACAAACCAACCAAATGTTTTCAAAATATATAAAATTTTACCAAGGAAAGGAGGGTTCTGGAGAAATGGAAAGAAAAAACCCACAAAGATGCAGAGATGATATGGGGTAGGAAAGAAAGGAAGAGAAACACCAAGGAAAAGAAAATGAGAACATACGTCCCAACAGCATGAGTGACGTGGCACGGGACAGAGGCAAGAGAGCAACCGTGCACGCAGAAGATGACACAGAAGAGACACCTGGAAACCACAACTGTGGCGGCTCCTCACTGCGAGACACGGATGGCTCAGGTTGGGTCCACGTCCTGAGCACTAATTGGCCTCTCTGTCTAACATCAAACCACAGTGCAGATATGCTTCCTGCTTCTGACTGTATTCCTTAGGTTAGACTCACTATCCCAGCTTTTGGAGGCATTACCAACTTACATCTGATGTCCCCAGGTCATTATTCCTAGCATTTATTTTTGCTGTCATCAGTGGTTATAAAAATCTGTTATCTGCTCATTTAAATGCAGTGTGGAAATGAATGAAAACCAACCAAATGAGAACAAGCTGTGGCCATTTATGCAGCTTCCTATAGCAAAGGGGTTAACTGCCATCCTCTCCACTGGGAATAGATCAAGGGAGTACAGGAGTGTGAAGTCTTTATGGTGCAAGGAGAAACATTTGCAAATATGGAGCTCATTAGCATGGAGAGAGAACTTCAGACACAGTACCAATAAGCACTTATACTGGTATATGGTGCAGACTCTATGTGTCAATATTTTAGATATTTTTGTGTGTGTGTGCAGGGTCTCACTGCACAGCCTGGATCCTCCTGTGTTCAGCATCCCTAGTGCTGGGATTACAGCGTGTGCCACCACAACTGGACTCCATCACTGACTCAGCACACCTGAGCGGGGTGGCATGGCGTGTGGTGCCAGGGATCGAACCCTGACCCCTGCGCTTGCTTAAGCAAGTGCTTAGTTCGCTGAGCTATCTCACTGGCCCTTGTGTGAATATTTTGAAGCCTCTTTTAGGTTCTTAATTAATTAAAACAGAATTAAGCCTCAAAGGGGTGCATTGCTCTCAAATTGTCTCTCAACTGGCATTTTAGAAAACTAAGTAGCTGCTCAGTGGTTGAGTCATCAAAAACACAGCTCATGCTCATACCCTTGAACATTACTTAGAACAGTGTTGCTTGAGTTCCTCATCTTGCAAGAGCCAATGCTGTGAAACCTTTGATTTCTGATAAAATTCATGTTTTATCAATTCATGTGATTTGAAAATGTTTCAATGAATTAGTTAATAAAATGTCAATAGTATAAATTACTTCCATGATACTCTCTTATTTTCTTGATCAAGATAAATATAAAACTAGCTATAGAAGTACCACTTTACAAAAGCATTCTAGAAAGGTCAAACAAATTAAGTTCATGAAATAAAGTAAGAAACTATTTGGGAATTCATGTGTATAGATCTACCTACTTTAAAATAGTGCTATGTGAGACCACTACATAGATCTTTTCTCTTTAATCCTTCTTCATTTCTTTGTTAGTCTTTCCTTCTGTTATGGAGCTAGTTATTGCTAAGTAGAATCATATTTGCTACAATATGCAAATACTATAACTTAAAAATAGATTGTTAAGAGATAAGTGACTCAACATTATTCAGAAGAATCACAAAATTAACTTTGGAAGCTAAGTAGTTGACATGGATCTTTATTAATTATCAACAGAAACCAAAAATGGTTTTATATCATTAAAAGAAAATTTGGCCATATTTATGATAGTTTGAAATTATTAGCAGTTGAAACAGTACATCTACTTCTGAAAATATATCTGATTAGAATATTCTAAGATAGCACCAAATCACCTAAGCACTCGGTCATCGGACCTTGTGACACTGCGCAGAAGCCAAGTGCCTGGCCTCGAGCTCTGCTGTCACAGCATGCCTGCTTGTAGTAGGACAGGGGTGGCTCTCGCTGCCACACTGTTTAATATGGATTTATAAATCTGCTTCTGCCCCTCAGCTGTGGTTTCCAGCAGGGGATGGACACGACAGAATGACAGAGCCTCCACAGCACTCTTAGCTTTACAAACATGGAAGCCTAGAAAAAATGAAGAACTAGTATTATCAGCTCTGATGAGAGAGAGGCAGACTTGTCAACACTAAAGATCCCAGGAGTGGAGAATAATGAGTGACAGTGGCAGGGGCCAGATCGAAAAAGGCTCTTCAGGCTCTCTCAAAACTAGTATTACTGCTGGGAGTGGTGGTGCATGCCTATAATCCCAGACCTTGGGAGACAGAGGCAAGAGGAGTTAGATAGAGTTTGAGGCCACCCTGGGCTGTATAGTGACCAGAAATTTGGTTCCGCAGAAAATGAAAACCCTTCTTTCTTAATGTAATCCACCAAGTTAAAGACATGGCTTCCCAGCTTCTGTGGAAGCATAAGAGACCTTTGCGCTTAACAAACTCACATGACATAGTGACGCGGACAAACACGCCTCCTCTCAGCTCTAGTAATTATACGGATGCTCATTTCTGTGCTTGATAAAGACCTTCCTTAGGGCAGGCCAGATAGCTCAGTGGATTAAAGCACTTCCTTAGGCAGACGCAGAGACTGGGGTTCTATCCCTGGCATGCCATGCCAGCTATGCTGGCCCAACCCCCCGGGCTGCACTGAGGAGAATTGAGACTGGGGAGGATCACTATGAATCTGATCTGTGTGGTGAGACCCTGTAGACCCTGTACTAAATACATAAAAGAAAAGAAAATGATCTTCCTTAAGTTTCAATAGACATGAGTTCACTCTGTTCCCACTGCCACAGACTGACCTGTATTGCTATTGACTTCAATAAAGTCTTTTTCACATGTTGAACTACAGTGTAATTTTTCTTTAATGCAAATACATCAAAGAACTTGATAAGTATTTCAATGTCATGAACCATGAATAATTCGATGTAGATACGTATAGCATATGTGTGTATAAACCTAGGCCCACATATGGTGCATGATATATTTATATAGCTCCTTATTAAAAATTTACTTATACACATATATATATATATATATTTGTGTATTGACAAAGATAACTTCCAAGGAGAGGAAATATAATGAATCATAGATTATACAAAAATGAACTCTGCTAAAGAATTATTATATTAAATGTATTACAGAATTAAGTAAACATTTCAATTATTATAAAACATGTCAAAATACCATAGTACATATAGATACAGAGAAAGAATAAGAAAATGCTGAGATGAACTTCTGGGGAAGCAAACCTGACTTTTGAGAATAGCAAGTCAATTAAATTGTTATCAGACTAGACAAAGTTTTCATATCTTGCAGTCATCAGGACTTACAAAAAGTTAAACTGTAGCTCTATGTTAGTGGTTAGCCAGGAATCTGGTGGCCTTGAGGGGTATACTATTGGCAGTGCATCATTTTCTACTGAGATACAGATTTGTGTTTCCAAACTGTACAATATACAGAATATGCATGCTTCATGCGTGTACTGCAAAGAGCGTGCGAAGAATTTTCTCACAAAGTACTAACGAAGATCAAGTGGTTGACACAGGCACTGGCAGGCAAAGTAGGGGATGGACATTCTTAAAACTAGCAAATGACATCTAAACTGTTTTAATAGCACTGGAGGAACATTTACCACTAATGTGTTATTTATGTATCTCTTGAAATAATAAGCTTATTGCTGAAAATTAATCTTACACAAATATAGACACACATAAGAAAATGAATAAATATACATATATACAATGCATGTTTTTATTTTAAAAATAGAAAAATTTCAAAATTATATATGTACATGTGAGGTACATAGAATATAAATACTATAAAAATCTAGTATGACATTGTGAAATGGGAGGAAATTGTTTAAAGGGAAAAAAGAAACTAGGAAGGGTGAAAGGGGAAAGGACAGTAGGAAAAGAGAAAAAAGGCAAGACGGTTGTACTAGTAGCGTCCCTTAGTTCATAAAAAGAAAGGTCTGTACTAATACTAAGGGAGGAAATTTTTATGTGATTCCTTGTGGCCTGAGCAGCTACTTTAAAGCCAGTAACATGTAACACATTCATCATTGTTATTCTCCCATTATTTTGTTAGGGAATTTTGTTTCACATTTTCCACAAAATAGAAAGAAATCTCTTCTTTATTTCCAACGCAGTGAGTTCCATGTTGCCTTTATCACTGGGCTCATTATGACTTCTCCACTCCTCTTTTCCCTAGCTTTCTTCTCATTGTGCTTTGCACCCCCCGCCTGTTGGCTATAGACCTGCTCTTCTTGGTCACTCACTTTGAAGTTATTATTTGAGGAATTTGCTAGAATGGTAGAATTCACTAATCCTTTGGGAGCTCCTGTGTTAACTCAAAAAATAACATAATACTTCTTTTAATTTTATTTTGTTTAGTCTTGGGTTAAGAGTCTTTGAAGAACAATTTGAAAGGGCATTTCAAAGTCCATGAGGAAATGTTTAAAATATTAAGGGAAATGACATTATCAACAAAGGTTTACAGAATGCGTTACCTACTGAGCATGTGAATACTATAATCTTCACCGCAGTGCTGTGATATTCAAGACCAACTTTGACCCAAGGGAATGAATGCTGTGCGTCTCTAATTATACTTTCTTGCATGAGAAGAATGAATCATAATTTTAATCCCTGATATATGGCATTTTAGTATGCTGACCTTTTAGTAAAGGTACATGCTTGATTAGAAAACATTTGAAACACGCTTGCCATTGGAAGACAGAGTTGTAAATGGTAAAAGCAGTAAAATGAGCCCCCAACTCAATATAGATTTCCAAAGGTCAAGATGAAGCAGCCCATCTGTTTAACTGCCCAAATATATGAGGCATTCATCCCAGTACATGGCAGGTTCATGAGAAAAACCATAAAAATGCAATGGAACTACATTAAGCCAATTTATAGTCTGTATTAATAAAATTAAATTCCATATATATATATAATATTTTAGAAACTATACTCTGTATCTTAAGAAACTGGTGCTTCCACCATCATGGATAATAATTTTTAAAAATTGTCATTAATACTGTATCAGAATAACTCAAAGAGATTTCCTTTGGATTAGAAAAATCCCATTAGCAAGAAAGAGATTCTGAGTAGAGTTGTTTTTTTTTTTTTTTTTTTTTTTTTTTCAAAAACAGAGATTGAACTCAGGCCCTTGTGCTTACCAGGCAAGCCCTTTTTCTACTGAGCCATCTCCCCAGCCCCTAAATTAGTAATTTGTATGCAAACTGCTTTTGAGTAGATTTTGAAAGAGAAAATTCTCTCACTTAAACTTGCTGTTGTCCTCTCACTTTGCTGTGAGAATGGGCTTTCTTCCGCTCTGTTGAAGTTTTTAACTTTTCTTTTTTTTGGGGGGGGGTGGAACAAGGGATTGAACTCAGGCCCTTGCACTTGCCAGGGAAGCACTTATTCCACTGGGCCATCTCCCTGGTTCCTAAAGTTTTTAACTTCTGATGTAACTCTTTCTTTTAGCTACTATCTATAGCAATCACCATTAGAATGGTTATATTAGCACCAATGAGTTTCCAAAAGGAAAGAAAATAAGCAAACAAATAAAAAACAAAATGAATGATGTGAAAAATAAGATTTGACAACATTGAGAAAAATATCATCATTGGATTTCGTTTTTATCTTTTATTTTCTTAAACTACATAGTGGTACTAACATATTTATTGTTACCTAAGTAGGTCTTCTTAATTTTATCAGTATTTTTATTCTCTTTAATTTATATATGAAGGAAACTAATGATTGTGTAAAAGTATCATGTATTGGAAAAAAGTTATAAGGACCAAGCATGGTCAGGATGGGAACATGGTCATGGTTAGAAGTACCTGGCCCAAGATCAAGCGGGAGAAAACCATTGATTTTAGGTTTGTGGCTGTGAAAATTGCTAGTAACATTTAAGATTGGGAAGAAAGGCTAAAAACACAAATATCTTAACCTGTTCCTTGATTCTTTCCTCTAAGAATCAAAATTATTGTGTCTGCTTTCACAATAATTTGTCAGGTGAACAGTTAGCGACTGGCAGAAGATACTTGTGCATCTTGAACAGATAGTTTGAAATGTTAACCATTCTAACGAAAATTTTATGAAAGACTCTTTGGGGGTGGACCGGAGAGATAGTTCAGTGGTCTAAGCACCTGCCTGGCAAGCACAAGCACCCGGGTTCGGTTCAGGCATCACAAGCTGCACCCACTCACACTCAGAAAGTGGTGGCACACTACCGTAATCCCAGCACTTGGGAGGCTGAGACGGGAGGATCACTATGAATCTGAGCTGCATAGAGAGACCCTGTACCAAATAATTCAATAAATAAATGATTTAAAATTTTGAAAAGAATATTGGTCTGATCTAATTCAGAATAGAAAATGGCTGTGGAGCAAGTGGTTGAGACAAGCTAGTGAGAGACCAAAATCCCAGAAATACTTACGTCTGAGTAATATTTGATATCTGGAAACATGGAGTAAATAAATGCAACTGTAATTCTGATGCCCATTCAATGGCTAAAGAATATCTTTAAATTCTTTGTATGTGCAAGAAACAAACAGGAAAATTGCAATGATTTTTCAAGGGGTTTTGTTCACTTAACAATGCTTGAAAGGCTGGGCGATATCTCAATGGCATAAGCACCTACCTGGCAAGCACAAGACCCTGAACTCAATCTCCAGGACCTCCTGAGAAACCTGCTGCAGCATTGCTTAAGTGCTTTGTGATGGTGCATGCCTGTAATTCCAGCTCCTCCAGGTGCTAAGGCAGAAGGATAGAACATTGGGTTTATTATTATTATTATTATTATTATTATTTTGTGTATTTAATACAGCATCTCACTATGCAGCTTGGACTTGCAGTAATCCTCCAGTTTTCAGCCTCCATAGTGCTGGGATTAAAGGTGTGCACCACCACGCCCAGACTTAGTGGCTGGAATGGGGATGTGGAGGCATATGGTGCCAGGTGTCGAACCCTGGTCTGGATTGCGTAAGCAGACGCTTAGTCAGCTGAGCTATCTCACTGGGCCTCGGATCAAATATTTGAGACCAACTTGGTCAATTTAGTATCTTATTTAAAAAATACACAGAAAAACCCCCCACAAAAAATAGGATGTAGCTCAGCAGTAGAAAGCTTTCCTAGTGTGTGACCAGCTCTGAGTTCAAAAAACTATGTAACCTATTATTTAATTTTTATCCAACTATTGTTTTTGATGACTCACATATTCTGTATTTGTTGGAAAACTATGAGAAGACACTTTACCAACCATAAATTAATTTGGATGCCCCGTGATGCATGAAAGGATTTCTCATGTACTGAGGCTTTCTAAAAACCAAAGTCTTAGTTCAATGAGAAGAAAGTTTTGAACTAATAGTGTTTAGACAAGATTTCATGTCTGCATCTTGTACTATGAATAACTACTACAAAGACATTATGTAATGTATTACTTATTGTAACTGTGCTACTAACCTGTTTTGAAACTTTCTCATTGCTACTTCTTTCTCAATAAAATTAATATGAATATTAAAAAAAAAAAAACCAGTGGGCAATCACCCCAGCTGGTAGGAAATTGCTTAATTAAAAGAAATAGAAGGCATCTAATTCTTTTTCTGGATGTGAAAGCAGGCACAGTGAAAGTTTGGAGATGCTAAAATTTACATGGTTTGAACTTCTTCCCAAGTTTAAAGGAACCAGAAAACAAAAGGCCTCCTTCTCTGTGAATATAAGGAGTAAGAAGGGAAAGAGCCTAAACGCATGGTACCTGAATGGAGGGCTCAAAACTATCAGAACTCAAGGATCACAGCGTAACACTAGAAATAAAAAAAGAAAAGTCAATTTGTTTGAAGACAGAAACATCAGAAATTATATTGCAAAGCAAGCTCTGTAGTCCTTTAATTATCCATACATGGTAATTAGCCCTAATAGAAATTTTTTCTATAAAAGAATCATTTTCTCATGTCTTACACTAAGCTAGATACCCTTAAAGAATCACTTCAAGTGCAAATATTTTCTATTTTTTCATAAAATATTTCTTTTTGAGCCCCCAGTTATTTTTTGTTGTTGTTGTTGTTGCTTTTTTATTGTTTTTTCTTTCTTTGTGTGTGTGTGTGTGTGTGTGTGTGTGTGTGTTTGTGTTTCTACAATGATTTATCTGAATTTCCATTATGATGTGTCCAGTTCTGGGTCATCACTTATTTCGTTCTACTGAACTGCATTTTCTCTGTATTCCAGAATTTTATTTTATTTTATTTTTTAATGTATTTGGTACAAAGTCTCACTATGCACCTCAAACAAATAGTTTTCGGCTTCCCTAGTGTGGAGATTATAGGTGTGTCCCCAACTACTTGCTCAGAACATGCAGGTGTGGAGTCGGCTCACATATCCAACCTGTGCTTGCCTAAGCAGGCGCTTAGTCTGCTGAACTATCTTGCCTGCCCTATTTTATTATTTTTTTATTTTAAAGAGTAAAAAGAAAAACAGAAGCAAAGCAAATAACAAAGCAAAATACAACAATACAAATGTTAGAGAATTTCAAAATAAGAAGAGAAAATTGTGAATGGTAGTTACATCACATAGTTATTGTCAAATTCGTTGCTCAGATTACCAGATAATAGTATGCAAAATTGGTCAAGCAATTAAACATTAACTCTTCTTTTCAATAAACCTCAATACTTTTTAATTGTCTTTTTTATTATTTATTTTTCATTTTATTTTAAAGAGATTTTGGTAATAATCGATAAGACATTAAAAATAGTAAACATTGGGGCCGGGGAGATGGCTCAGTAGAATAAGCGCTTCCCTGGCAAGCGCAAGGGACTGAGTTCAATCCC
>NDGN011520391.1:886-15900 GCA_002564285.1 Tympanoctomys barrerae | reverse complement strand
TATCCCAGCCCCTGAGCTATATCCCAGCCCCTGAGCTATGTCCCTCACCCCTACTATGCTTTTTTTTTTTCCCCCTGAAAGTCACCAGCCATTACCTTAGTGATCTCAGGCAGTGGACAGACGTCCAGGATTTCAGGCTCTGGTATCTCATAGCTCTTAGGTTTTTCAGGCGAAGCAGTGAAGAGATAGGAAAGGTAGATACCTTTATTGGCTCCAAAGACATGGAGGGGATTGAGTGCATGCGGGATCCTCTGACCTGAGACAAGGAGAGCTGAGACTTGTATGGACTTTGCTAGGGGTGGACCTAGGCAGGTCCAGTTACATGTCAGGAGCTGACTGGGGTCTCCCCTGTGTGCGCAGGAAAGGTGAGAGGAACTTATATCCAGAGCTGGATTGGGGGAGCAGAAAGAGGGGATCTCTGGGGAGATAGCTGCTGTTTTCAGGGCTTCAGCCATGTTAGCTGACGACCGTGGTAATTCAGCAGTCCACTCTAGGGCCAGAACCTATCGAGCGATGCTCTTGGGAGGAAAGCTTGGGCCGGACCTCCAGGGCCCTGTGCCGTGCAGGGCAGGCCCCTCACATGTCCTTGTCACAGCATCAAGGCCATGGGACACATTAGTGCTCCTCCCTCGCCCGCTGGCCTCTGGCCTCCTTGCCACAGGACCAGGCACGAGTGGTCAGCATTTGTCACCAGCACTCACCAGGTAACCTGGCCTGGAGTCAGCGTTGTACACTGTGAGTTTTCCTTGCCACCCCTCGCCCCGTGTGCTTCTCAGGCGGATCCTAGATCTTCTGCGTGTGCCTGC
Organism: Tympanoctomys barrerae; assembly: GCA_002564285.1. Taxonomy (NCBI): domain Eukaryota; kingdom Metazoa; phylum Chordata; class Mammalia; order Rodentia; family Octodontidae; genus Tympanoctomys; species Tympanoctomys barrerae. The sequence continues at coordinate 15,094 of NDGN011520391.1, read as the reverse complement.
AAAGCCTATGATGTTGTGTATCTTGGCTGAGTTGGAGTTTAGTGAAAGCCCTCCTTGCAGGATCTTCAAATAAAGAAATGCCTGGTCCCAATTTCCTATTTAACCAATGCTGTGATAAACTCGTATTTTAATCATTATGGGCTTTATAAAAATGTATAATTTAAGAAGAAATGTTTATGAAGAAAGATTGTGACCTGTTAGAGGTAGTTAATGTTTTTGATGTTTTTTCACAAGAGTAGCAGGCATTCATGCAGTATGTGTTGTGCGCTTGCCCAGTTGGAGCCTCTCTAGTTGTCACAGTAATGAGCCTGGGGGCTGGTGGGGTGTCGCTGATGACCCACTTTATATGAAGCTCCAGGTGTTGATGCTCTAAGGCCTGGAAGGGGAGACACTGAGGTGAGAGACGGCAGAAGCCACGCATGCCTGGGGGTGGCCCAGAGCCAAGGGGCGTCCAGGCGCAGCCAGACTGCTGACCGGTGGTACTGTCACCAGCCCAGGAGGCCGAGACTGCCCACTCGGAAGTAGGGGAGATTTCCAAAGTCCTCTGAAAAGAAAGAGACCAGGATCAGGGACTTCTGTAGACACTTGGCAGTATTGTGGAGGCTTTCCCTCTGAGGTTCCCCAAAAAAGTTCATGCCGGCTTATGTCTTAGATCCTCAGGGTCTACACACGCGGGGGAGATGGGGAGGGGCGCGAGCTGCGCAGCTGGCATGTGGTGGGCAGAGGGCCCGGTGCCCCAGAGCTCCGGTGGTTGTCATAGTTAACCTGAGGACAGTGCCTTGTTGTGACAGTATCCATGACCTGTCCCTGCCCCCTCTCGGATGTGTCCCTGTTTCCCCACACGGAGTTCAGTTGGTTGTATTTTGTTGTTTTCTGTGTTTTCCTTTGCTGAGACAGGCTCTCACTGTGTAGCCCAGACGGGCCTTGCCCTCCCTGCAGCCCTCCCGCCTCCGCCTCCGGGCGCTGGCCTTCCCGCCGTGCGCCACCGTGCCCAGCCCTAGCAAGTAGTATTCTAAGGCAATTAGTTTCCTTCAGACTGAGGAGCAACGATGGTTCCTCCTAATGACAGTGATTTGGGGTATGGATCTTTTTAAAGAATAATTTGTCAGTGCTTGTCAACTGCCTAAAAATAGGCCTCTCTTCTAACCTCACAACCCCAATATTAGGGCCCTATTCTCAGGGTATGTCCAAGGGTGCTCGCAGCAAGTTTACTATGAAGGTGCTTATTATAGCATTACTTGCATCTTTGACAAATTGAGAAGAGCCAAGTATCTAACAAAGACTCAGTACTCTTAGTACTACTAATACAGCGTGGGGCATGACTGGAAACGGTAGTGGCGGCAAGCTCTAACGCCGCGCGGTGATGCTCGGAGCACGCTGCTGGCATTCGATGGGTCCGCACGGAGCCCCGGGGGCCGCTTTTTTCTTTCAAGTATTTTTAGTTCACACGTGACGGTTGTCCTCCCCTGGGAACAGGCGCAGGTACAGGTCTTAATCCTTTTTATTCCCCTACAACCATTTTCTTAAAAGCGTACCCAGTGTAAGCTTGGGATCATGAGGCTTTTTAATACTCTTCATTCCGCTTCTCCATGTTCCATGAATTTCAAAATGCCAAATGTGATTTCTGAGAAGTATCATCGCCTAAGGAGGGAAGGCGGCCACGGGCCCTCTGGATGGCATCTCAGCCTCTAGCACGCTGGTCCAGCCACCAGCTCGTCACACTTCACTGTTTGGCCCAAGAAAACATGGGATGTCCCCGTCAGCTTGCAGGAGGACAAGCAGGTGTCGTGTCTGGCCAGTGGTGTAGCAGAGCTGCACCCCCGGGTCAGCAAGCACTTCCTCCCAGCCTTCTGCGGGGCTTCCAGGTGGTGGCCCTTACCATGGACCTTGTCCCTCTCTACAGGGCTGCTGGAGCGACGTGGCCGGAAGGCGCCGCTCCCTGCTGCTGTGCCTCCTGCTCAGCGCGCTGGGCTACCTCCTCCTGGGAGTCTCCAGCAGCGTGCTCCTGTTCGCCCTGGCACGAGTCCCAGTGGGTGAGTCCCTCCCCTGTCCCTGCCCAGAGTGCAGCCCTGGAGTTGCTGGTCCCTGGTAGCTGCCCCAGAGAATGTGGCCTGGCACGGTAACAGCCAGAGCGCATCCCCAGCAGTAGCGATGGCTGAACACTCAGCCTCAGCCCTGCCCCTGCTGCTTCAGACCTCATCCTCGACAGGACAGATGTCCCCAAGTCCCCAAGACTCCTGCAGTGCTGTGCCCACCCCGACACACCTCCTTCCAGCCCAGCTCTGCCTACAGAGTAGGAATCCTTGCTGCCTGTGGCCTGCATCATGGGCTCTGCTCCCTCCCTGGGTGAGGCGAGCTGCTTGCTTTGTACCCAGACTGCTGACCTCACCTGAGGCTTGCCTGGGCGGCTTTCTGCTCCCCGACTGCTCTTGGCTGCTGCTCCCTTCTGAATCATTTCATCCATTCGTGAATGCGGCTGGCGTCCAGCGGGTGGGCGGCTCGTGATGGTGGAAGTGCTTCCTGCCTTCCCCGCAGTCAGGCCTAGTCTCCAGGACCCTTTCCTCTCCTTGCCCGTTGGTGTCCAGCGGCCTCCCCGGCCCTGGTTCAGGACTGTGCTGGGATTCGGTTAGCTGCTTGGCCTCGCTTGGCACCCCAGCAGAAGAGAGCGTATCTCACGTAGCCCCACCACCTCTGTGACGTGTATGTGTCCCGGAGTGTCAGCGGGGCTCTCCCTCCAAAACGTGCCCCGTGTCTTTCTGCGTTAACACTGTGGCTTCCGTGGGGCATGCGGTCCACCTGGCCTTCCCCAGGCGGTAGCTGCTCCTTGTCATCTGTGCCGGGCTTGACCCCTGCCTGCCGTTTGGCCGGCAGTGTCTGTGTATCACACACCTGGCCATTCCTGGTGGACACTGTTCACCCTTCCAGAGACAGGAGAACAGCTAGTGCCGTGGTGGGCAGAGGCCTGTAGGCAGGCCTGAGCGGTTTAGGCTCTCGGGAAAGGAGCCAGGTCTAGTGATGTTGGCTTTGTTGTAGCAGCGTCGTGGTCCTGGCAAACGGGGAGAGCTGCCCCAAGCAGCCTTTCTCTCCCTTCTCACAGTGCAGCCCCCTCACTGCTGGGTGGCCACGGGTGGAGGGAGCTAGCGCGTCGCCGGGCGTCTCATGCAGAGTCAGCCTGGATTCAGATCCGTGGGTCCTGACCGCGGGTGTGCCTGCGCTCCTTACATAATGAGACCCCTGGTCTCCGTGGTCACAGAGTGCGCACCGCACGGTCCTCAGAACGCTCACAGAATTCCTGCACGATCTCCCAGCGCTACCTTATATCCCAGCCTTTGGTGCCTATGAGGAAGCACGTCTAGAAAGGGTCAGTCTCACGGCGACAGGGTTTTGTCAGTTTGCTTCTGAAAGGGCTGGCTGCCAGCTCACACGGGTGTCATTTTAAATCCTGGGCATGATGGGCCTCAGCCCAGCCCAAGGTGTTCGTCTCGGCAGCACAGTGCTGTGCAGAGCGAGTCCACGGGGGGCCGGGGACGTGTGGGGGTCTGTGTCACGATGCAGTTCAGAGTGATCCAGGCCACTCACTTGGGTGCACAGGAGCTGTACACACCTGCACAACTAAGAGGAAGGCAGCGTCACGTTGCAGCTCTCGGGCAGGTGGGTCAGCAGGGCCATCAGCTCCTTGCTGCAGAGTGGAGGGCAGCTGGCGTTGGCTGAGTGAGGACACCTCATTCTTCCTGCTCGCACCTGTCATCCTGCGCTGTTCCTCTCCAGAGCTCCTGTCACCTTCACGGAGACGCACTGTGTTTCCCTTAGGAAAATCCAGCCTCTGGGAGGGCAGGAAGAGCTGCCGTTGTTGCAGTCAGTGCTGAACACAGTCGGCCTGCAGGCATGTTTGCTCAGGAGAGGAGTGAGACGGGAGTCGCCACAGTGGCTGTCAGATGCCAGGTATCATGACAGGAGGCAGGCATGCGAGGGGCGTGTGAGGGCCTGCGTGTGGTCACCTACCACCGCTGTGGCATCAGTCCCCGAGTCCAGTTCTCGTGGGCTGGGGCCTGCAGGTTTGCGATTTCAGTGGCGGAGGTCAGAGCTCCTCCTGGACAGAGACGAGGTGTAGCGTCCCGGGGACATCCTTCTGACTGGAACATGTTTCTGTCCCCTTGCAGGTATTTTCAAGCACACGCTGTCCATCTCCAGAGCGCTGCTGTCTGACCTGGTGGTAGAGAAGGAGCGGCCCGTGGTGCTGGGCCGGTTTAACACAGCCTCGAGCGCGGGCTTCATCCTGGGCCCCGTGCTGGGCGGGTACCTGACAGAGCTGGAAGGCGGCTTCCGCCTCACCGCGCTCATCTGCTGCACTGTCTTCCTGCTCAATGCTGGTGAGTGGCGCNGAGCTGCCGGAGGCCGTTCTGTGGACAGGACTGCGATCTGCCCACGCCCGTCTCCTGGGCTGGCTGATTTAGAATAGCCAGTCACTGATCAGAAGTGAAGGTCACTATGAGGACACCCTGTGCTCCTCCCAGGTCCCTGTACCTGGCCTCCCACGCCTTCACAACCTTGCTGTCATTTAGCTTTTTTGTTTTTTAATAACTCTAACGGGGCTGAGGTAGCATTTATTGCAGATCTGAGTTGCCACCTTACATGCTGAACGTCTTTCCGAACGCCGGGCGGCCGTCCTGTGGAGACATGTCTGTTTGAGCCTTTAGCTCGCTCTTTGGTCGTGTTTAATGTGGAAGCCCCGTGGATCTGGGAGGCTGACTTCTTCACCAGATGTGGATCAGATTTGCAAATCACGAGCCCGCCCACGAGCACTCCTGCAAATTGCTTCCCACGCAGGGCAGAAGCGGTTTAGCATGGCGTCGCCCTCTTGCCTACTTTTGCTCTTGCAGCCTGTGCATTGGGGCGAAAGCCAAGAAACCACTACCAAAGCCAATTCTGAGAGGCTCCTTCCTGCTTTTTTCTTCTGGGAGGTTTTTTTTTTTTTTTTTTTTTTTTTTTTNTTTATTTAGGATAAGGTGTTACAGGGTCTCACTACGTAGATCGGACTTGTAGTGGTCCTCCTGTTTACCAACTCCCAAGTGCTGGGATTACAGGCCTGCGCCACCACGCCAAGTCTCAATCTCCATGTCGGCGCACCCCAGGGCCAGGGCTGGCTTGGCAGGCCCAAGGATAGAACTTCCAGCCCTTGCATCTGCCTAAGCAGGCGCTTTAATCCACTGAGCTATTTGGCTGGCCCTTTTATGGGAGTTTTTATAGTTTCAGTTCTTAAGTGTTTCTGTTTTTAAATTCGTTTTGCATTTATTTTTGTGTATGGTATAAGATAGGGTCCATTTTCATTCTTTTATAATTTCTTAATCTTTTATTTACTTATTTATATATTTGGTACAGGGTCTCACTATATAGACTCATAGTGATCCTCCTGTCTCAGCCTCTCCAGCGCTGGGATTATAGGCGTGCACCATCACACCTAGTTTCATTCTTTTATGGGATAACATATTCTTTTATTGGTTTTCATGTGAATGAAAATCAGCTTTATTTTATAAGCATATTATAATTTTAGATCAAGTTATGGAAGACGAATAGTACCTTCCCTAGTGCTGCGCAGGCTCCTGAGGCCTCCCGGGGGAGCACCCTTGCCCACGTAGCCTGCGCCATCTGGGAAGCCCCCCGCTTGCTCCCCCTGCCCGTGCATCGGCCACACTGGCTTCCTGGTGACCTCCTACGTGGTTCCACCCAAGGCGTCGTCCTGACTCCTTCCGTTGCCGCATTCCTTCCCCTTGTCTTTCCAGGCTTTCTCTTCTTATCATCCCTTAGGCCTTGCCTGACCAGCCTGCTAACATCACTCAATTTTATTCATGTTCTGTTTGTTGCCTTGTCACATGTACACACACACACACACACACACACACACACACAGACACTCACACTGCAGGCCAGGATTTTATTAGAGCTCTTCATTTCTTCTGCCCCTGCCCAGAACAGGCCAGTTATTCAATCATATTTGATAAACCGACGAGTCCTTCCTGGGCTGCGGGCTCCCTGGAGGCCAGGGCAGGTGCCTGACGCATCTTTCACCTTTACGCAGACTGGGGCGTGCGCAGTCCCTGAATGAGCGGCTTCATCCCAGAGCAGCCGTGCTGTCCACCGCCCTGGTGTGGCGGGTCTCCTGCCGCAGCTTGAGAAGCCCCACATTCAGGGAGTGCTGTTGGGCTGCAGAGTCCACGTCACATCAGGAATCTCAGATTTGAAAAGTGAAGTTCATGAATCTCATCCCAGTTCCTGCAGGATTCGTAATTTTCTGCAGGATCTTAACCTGCAGCTGAAGCGAGGAGGACAGGCCTGATGGGTTGGCATAAACCTAGATCAATGTCATGAAGCACACGGTCAGCTGGCGCAGTCGAACCTTCTGTGTGAAGGAGGGTACCTGAAGGGAAACCATTCCCAGTGCAGAGTCAGCGTGTCAATCAGCGAGGGTGGGCTGGAGGGGTGGGTGTAGCACAGAGAACTTGGGAGTACAGAGGACTACGGGTGGGCGCTCGGGGGCTGCCTGCGGAGTCGGGATGGAGCAGCACAGGGGCCCTCTGTGCACTGCAGGCCCGAAGGAGGGTGCAGGGCTGCACTGGGAGGCTGGAGACCCAAGCCAAGGCCAGGGGAGGACCGCAGCTCCGGCTCCTCCCCTTCCTCCGCCCAGGCTGCGGTCTTTGGTCGGCGCCCACGCCACCAGGGCTCTTTCTTCAGGAAGTCGGTCGCCGGCACCCAGAACTCTGCCGCACTGGCCGCCAGCCGTCAGGGAGCTGCTGCTCGGCGTGCCCAGGAGAGTGCCGCCTGTGTTCTGCCCTAGCTTAAAGCAAAGCGGGTTTCATGCCCTCGGCCGCAGGTGTTTTCACCTCACGCGAAGTTGTAGGGATTTCTTTTGCCCATTTAACAAAGTGGGGTTTGGTGGGCCAGCTGCACTGGTCATGGTAATTATTTTAATTCCATTCTTTTTGTCTGTCAGTGACAGTTCTTGTACAGTTTTATTAACATTCTGTGTAGTGTCCAGGGCCCCTTTAAAGATAGGAATTGAAGAGTCCTGGCCCGCTCTCGCCTGCTTGGTCCTCTGTCTTGACCGAAGCCCTTATTCTGTATTTATTCGGAGAAGCCACAGCCACAGATGAGGTTGTGCAGATAACGCAAAATGGCCTTGAGCTCAGCCCCTGGACCATGTTGAGCATTTAAATCTCAGAGGCCAGTTGGGAGGTGTTGGGGGTGTCGTACAATGGAACGGTGGAGTACAGATGTGAGAAAGTTACCCAGTGTGCGCTGCCAGGAGGTCCTTCTACTTAATGGCAGTGGGTAAATAAAGCAGCAGGGGCAGCAGCGAGCCAGCGTGAGGGCAGGGGAAGATGGGACGTGGTGGGCAGGGTGGCTACCCCAAGGCTGCATCATCTCTATAACGATGGTGTGCCAAGGTTTTGCATGTGTGGCTTGTGGAACATGCTGTGGCCCTGCTAGGGGAGGGCCCCGCAGAGGCGTCCCGAGGGTTATGACTGTCGTGCCGTCCCTCTTCCCCCCCCCAAGCCCAGGTCTGTTGTCACCGTCCACAGCGCCTGTGTCTCCCCAGCCTGGCCTCCCCTGGACACCTGTTGCCTGCTTCCTTGCCGCAGCCTCTTTATGTTAATTCCTGAAGGCAGCAATGCTGGCAGCCCTTGCTGTTCCTGTCAGTGGATTCCTGGTGTTGAACGCCAGGCTTAGCATGCAGGAAGTGCCCCGTAAACATTGAAGTTGGGTGTGGATGGATGGGTGGATGGATGGGCAGATGGGTGGGTAGACAGACACTTGGTGGGTTGGGGTAGGGATAGAAAATGATGAAGAAGTCAATATGCACTTGTATTTGTAAGATGTTAAATATGAAATGATGGCTCTAGGAAACCACCACAGGCTGTGAGCCGGGAACCAGGTGACCTCTGTATATTGCTTTGGTGTTTCGTTTTGTTTTGTTTAAAACTGAGAAAGACCTGCTGGAACCCTGTCATCCTAGTGGGACTGTGGGAATGGAGGGAAGACTGGAATCCGAAACGCAGTCTAGTTAACCCAGTACAAAGCGGGTCAGGCCCTCGTGCCCACAACAGCGCCCTCCCCAGGAGGCCCAGGAAGAGCACACAGCCCACCTGGACAGTGCTCTGCCAGCTTTCGCCTTTTCTTTTGTAAAACTCTTGCGAGTCCGTGAGTGCCGTGCAGGGATGGCGTTCGTTGTGAGGCGTCCGTGCTTGTACAAGACACAGCGGGTCCTCGCCCCACCGCCACCCTTCCTCCATCCCTTGGTCCCTTTCTGTCCGCAGAGCATCGCTGTCCCATTTCTTGTCGCCTGTCTTTCATTTTGCCCCGTGATGTATTTCTTCTACTTTGGGTTTCTCCTAAAGGTGGTCCTTTTAACAGGTCTTGTTTGGCTCTTTCCTTGGAGTGGCGTGGAAGTCAGCGGGACAGAGAATGGCCCGGGACAGCGTGGGCACCAGGCACCATCCAGGACAGACCGTGAGCCTCAGGGGGCAGCCACCAGCCCCGCAGCCATGGAGACCGCTCCTCCAGGGCTCTGGGCCGAGGTCAGGGCAGCCGTGCAGGACGGGCGGAGCCTGGTGTGCTCTGAGATGGGCGACATCCTGCTGGTGCGCCTGCTGATGGGGGTGGCCGTGCTGCTGTACCACAGCAACTTCGTGCTGGCGCTGGAGCAGCGCTTCGGGGTGCGGCCGCGGGCCTCAGGCTACCTCATCGGGTACAGCAGTGCCCTGGGCGCCCTGGCTGGCCTCACCCTGGGGCCTGTCCTGCGCCTCTACCAGCACGACTTGCACACAGCCCTGCTGCACTCCAGTGTGCTCACCTGCGCGCTGCTGCTGCTCTATGCCTCGGCAGGCACTGTGGCTGTGGTGGTCCTCACTTCCACATTCCTGTCCTTTTCCACCACCATTGGCCGGACCTGTGTCACAGACCTACAGCTGACCATGGGTGGCGCCCAGGCCAGTGGCACCGTCATCGGCGTGGGACAGTCAGTGACTGCTGTGGGCCGCATCATTGCCCCCCTCCTCTCAGGAGTGGCCCAGGAGATCAGCCCCTGTGGTCCCCCGGGCCTGGGAGCTGCTTTGGCCCTCGTGGCTGTCTTTATAATGACATTCAACAAACCCCACTCCAGTGATCCTGGGAGTGGTAAGCTAAAAAGTGCTTAAGACGAATTTGGACAAGGTAGAGAAATGATCACAGTGTTCAGCTCATTCCAGTGGCCACCATGGGAAAGGAAGCGTGAAGGCTCAGGGCTGTGAGGCATCCGCAGACAGGCTCAGGGACGTGCACGGTGTAGATGGACAATTGGACATCCCGGCGGCCACGAAGAAGCTAAGGCTGGAGCAGAGCGTGGCCGAGGGGGCCGTGCTCAGTGTTTACCTGAAATGCTCACTTCTGGACCAAACGAAACTCCAGGTGAAGCAGCACTGTTGTCTGCAGGGAGGGACAGTGGGGGATGACACCTCTGAGGTGTGCAGGAAAGAAGCCTCGCATGCAACCCCTCAGGCAGCATGCACGCGACCTGCTGGCCACCTGGCACATCCGCTGTGGAAGCCCTGGAGAAGCAGCCGTATCCCACAGGTGCTCAGAGCCAGGGCGGCTGGTGCACACGTAGGATCCCTGCCCGCAGAGGCACTGAGGCACGGGACTGCAAGTCTGAGCCCCGCCTGGGCCACGCAGTAACTTAGTGAGACCCTGTCACAAAATAAAGGGGTGGGGACACAGCTCAGTATGCAGGCCCTGGGTTCGAGCCTCAGACCAAAAAGCAAACAACAAAACCTGAATGAGTGTTGTCATGCAGCGTTAGGGTCTGTGGCGTCGCGCACATGCACGCCGGAGGCGCTGTGTGCCACAAGCTTGTGTTGTAAGTCCTGTCCCTTGCTTCATTTTCATGTTGTGCCCAGAAGGGGCCACTCTGACCCCAGGAATGCTGGGCACAGCTTTTCCTGAGACTTTGCTGGACTTCCATTCCCTCAGCTGCGCAGGGACAAGTGGAGAACAGGCAGGCATGTGAGCCACGGGGGCCGCACTGTGAGGCCTCAGCCCAAGCTGGGGGCCTGGGCAGGGAAGAGGGCCGGAGCCATGCTGCAGTGCCCAGTTCTAAGCCTTGGCTTTTGTGGGTGCCCAGAGGGACAGACGACAGGGCAGAGGAGGGAGGGCCCTGGGGTGACCCCAGGTGTGTGGTCGGGGCACAGCTGCACTGGAGTCAGAAGGCTGCTGTGGGTGTCCAGCACTGCCTCCCCCAAGCCACCTGCGGAGGGTGTATCCATTTCCAGGAGTAGCTGCTGCCACGTGGGTGGGCAGGGTGCTTGGGGCACTGCCTGTCCTCTCCTGTGGACCCTGGTGCATTCGGAAGCCTACCAGGCAGAGCCACTGCCTGCGCTGGGGAAACTTGGGCATCTGGACAGCAGCATTCAGATGACAAAAGCGGGCTTGGGGTACATAGCAAGCTTACCAGAGGGAGATGCGCTGTACCCCGCTCACCGCAAGTCTGACCTCGCCCTGCAGCCTTTCAGAAGCCTCGAGAATGGTCCCTCAGCTCTGCCTCAAAGCTGAGACCCAGCTCCTCCTCCTGAACAGGGTGAGAGTTGAAACCTTCACTCAGTCCTAATTTTTTTGTCCTGAACAACTTGCCGATGCCATAATACTTGTCAGAAATAAAATCTCTAAATTTGCAATTGTTCTTTAATCAATTTGTATGTTTAGAAGCCATGATTGTATCCTGAAAGGAGTTTAATTTGTGGTCCTGGGGCATTTGCAAAACTTCACTTCCAATTTGTTAAAGCACAGCTTAATGCTAAAAACAAGTGTGGGCATTTAATGACCGTCACAGCATCAGATGTGTTCAGAATCGGAAATTTGTAGTGCTGGTCGGGAGAGCAGTTCTGAGATAACATCACAGAAAGTTTCTTTCTAATTAAGCTGATACACAAATATGTATTTTGAAACAGATTTTCTTTAGTTCTTTTGCCCAAAAAGATCCTACTGGGGCTCAAGCTCAGAACCTTACCCTTGCTAGGCAGGCGCTTATGCTGCTATCTTCATGGCCCCTAAAAAAAAAAAAAAAAATCCTCTAACCTCACCTTTTTGTAGACAGCTCTCTGAAAAGAAGAGCAGTCAAAATGACTCTGTTCCCCTGATTCAATACATTGTACAAATGCTGCTGCTCAAAAGTCAAATGTTATTTTGAAGAGTTTAAGACAGCTTGTGCTGGTCCTTACATAGAGAAGATAATTATGGATGTTAAGGAACAAGCATTCATTACCACTAATAACTTATGCAACATGAAAGTGAACTGCAAGAATCTGATGTACCTGAAGACTGATATTGTCAGTCTTGATTTAAACTAAACCACACCCTGATAAACAAAACTCCTTCTTCCAAGCACACACTGAGAGAAAAAGGTAAATGGTTGCAATCGGTAACATAGATGAGGCAGTAGCCTTTCAAAACATCTTTCCATCAGTTCCCTGCCCAAGGGCCACCTGTTCATGCTGAGAGGCCCCAAGAATGTCTCAAACCTTCAGTGGTACCGAAGCGAGTGCATCCCACATTTTTTGCCTAAACTTACATAAATTTGATGTTTTGCAACCTAACTAAGCAGTTATTATCCTGCATGAAAGTCACGACTTTTTCAGTTTGACATGTGACAAAATTAACATGATTTTTTTTGCTTTTTCACAATTTCATGGATAGAAAGTGTGCCTGCCCGGGACCTTAGCAACTTTGGGATACGAGTTTTCTTTACAGTCGAGAACTTTTTCATTGAAAGGCCCCACTGCAGCTCCTTGGTGTGCCTGTTCTGCCGGCATCACTGCCCTTGTGCTGTGACAGCGTTGCCAAGTAAAGAACAGTGCAAGCCCTGTGGTCCTGTGGCAGGCCACCCAGCGATCTGGACGGCTCCTGGGGGCGAGGGGATGGTCCCTTGTACAGTGGGGGCGCATTGGACAGAGTCTAGGACAGCAGGGGAGTAACGCATGGAATGAAATGCCTGTCAGAATGATGTGATTTAAAACTTAAGAGCTGTGGGGTTTTCCATCTCATGCTTGGAACTGGGCTGGTCAGGAGTAACTATGTGTGGAAACTGCCAGTCTTGGGAAGGGGCTCACGTACTCCATGTTGCATAGACTCAAACTTTTGTCCAAACAGATGTTTCTGGTGTCACAGCTCACCTACATAAGCTTGTTCCATGAGTGCTTAATGAAAATAAAACTTCCTGAAGTACCCAAAGTGAAGCTGGAACCACCAGTGTGCTCTGCTGCTGACCTGAGACCTGACTCTTCAAGTCTGCGTGCGTGAGACCGGGTACGCATTCAGCCTGAATAGCTAACTGTTCCTGTGGCTGAGGCTCAGGCCTGGACATCAGAGTCCACTTGTGAGCAGTGCCGGTCTGGGACGTCCCTGACAAGGCAAGTGTTTTCTTGGGGTCACGAAGTCCTTTGTGCTGCCTATTTGGAGGAACATGTCAGCAGGGTATCAAGTGGCAATGGTGCAAAGGAATGTTCTGGCTCAGGCAGACTTGACAGATGCTGTAAAGGAAGTGGCATGCACAGCAGCAGAGGTGCAGCTCATGTCTAGCAACCAGTGCCCCAGACTGTGTCAGTGAAAATGTAAAACTGGGGTTCATCATAGGTTTGCATGACCTTTTAAGATTGTTTGGGAAAACAGTGATTACCATTTCTTGTTTTGTCTGAGCTGACTTGAAAGAAAATACTTGATATTTCAGAGCATACGTTATCTCTGAACCCTTTACAAGGGACTAATATATATAGAGAGAAAATTAATGAGTCAATTAAAATGCTTATTCTTCTAGTTAGGTTCACTCATTACAGAGTGATGTCATTAAGTTCCTTTGAGGTGTACATCTTGGAAACAGAGAGTGCTTGAATGTATCAATACTTTTTAAGTCCTTATCTCATGAATTCCAGCTACCACAGCCCCATTCATACAAATGAAAGTGGTTTGATTCATCAATGAAAAATTAGAATTTCTAGGATTATTTCATATATCTTCTCCATAAGGGATTAAGTGTATACATGTGATTTAATATTTTTGTAAGAATTTCCAGAGAAACAAGGAAAATTTCCTTTAGCAGCGTACATACACGAACATTGTTTAGTGAGCAGAGTCAGCCATAGTTGGATAGAAGCAGCTTCACTTAAATTAGACATTAGTCAGTAATCATACTTATGACTCAACAGGAACGAATGCAGTAAAATAGAAAAAAGCATAATATTTAACTCAAAGTATTTTGTCACAGATGTAAAAAGTCAAAAAAGTGACCATCATAGTATGTCCCCACCCTGTAGTAGGACAACAACAGCCTTACATAGGACCTTGGGGACAGACTGGAAGTCGGAAGTTGTGAAATAGGTTCTGAGCCGTTCAGAGTGACCGTGCTTGCATGCTGGAAACATTGTTACCCACTTGCTGATTGTTGAGGACTCTGAAAAACTCATTCTCTGACCATATGAGGAAGAGAACCAACCCCAAACTTTATGACTGTACCTATAAAATTTTACTTGAAACATTATAGAAACTTAGGAAAAGCAAGAGATCGAAAACTGATGAACCAGCGTACCATTACAGAAGTATTCAAAGACTACCCATCTGGGCATTTGCCCTGCATCCCCAAGGTGGCCAGCCATCTGAGGGTGTCAGCTAGGTGTGGAGTGGGGAGCACGAGGAAGTCTGGGTGTCGTGGTTAGGATCTAAAGTGTTCCCTGGAAATCTTGTGTTCAGATAAGGCCTTTTCGGAAGTTGGCTGGGTCGTGGGGCTCAGCGGCTGAGTTCACAGCACAGCATGCCATCTTTGGGGCCAAGACAGAGGTGGGTCTCCAGGTGGCTCCTGCATGCCGCCTCCTGGCTGCCGTGGACCGAGCTGCTGCCCTTTGGGCCCTTCCACCAGGCCCTTTCTGCCTTTCAGTTGGACAGCCATGGACTGAACCCTCAGAATTACGGCATAAGCCTAACCAACCTCTCTTCCTTTAAATTAGGGGTGCCATGTGTTTTGTCCCAGTGATGAGAAGCTAATACAGAATGTGTTGCCAGAGCTAAGATTAATGTCACATAGTCAAGTGGTTCCCACTGTCTTTCTTTTCTTATTTATTTATTTATTTATTTTCTTTTTTGGAACTGGGGATTGAACTCAGGCCCTTGCACTTGCCAGGGAAGTGCTTATTC
>NDGN011520389.1:3501-21557 GCA_002564285.1 Tympanoctomys barrerae | reverse complement strand
TTTTTATTAAGTTCCATTATTTGAATATTATAGGTGTGTAAACTCAGCAAAATATTTTAAAAGTGTCCAGTAGCCCATAATAGTATTGGGTCTTCTGTACTTCTAGTTCTAATTCCATGACTGTACACAGGAAGAAAAAATAGTACCTAGGTATAAGAAGGTGAGAAAAATTAAAGAACATGGAAAGGGATGAACTAGAGAAAGAAACTGGTGCAGAAGAGACATTTTGAAATGATGAGGTCATGACACTGAGCTTCTGCCCCTTTTGCCTTCTGCAAAAGGATGTACCTCCTGCCACCCCTCTGACCACTTCCTCAGTGCCCTCACCCCAGCCCCTGAGGAACTGGGGCTGAATCAATAAAACAAAGAGTGCCTGGGAAGTGAAACTGGATCCCTAGCTGTATCCTTCGCTCTAACTCCTGATCCCACTCAGCCCCTCAGCTTTCCTGCACCTGGTGCTGGTTGACCCAGGCACAGGGAGAATAAGCAGAAGTCTTTGCCACACACATTTAATGTGCCAGATCCTTGTGTGAGGCATGTGTTTGCCATGTTGGACAAAGCAAGGTGGAGAGCTGCAAAGAAGGATGAATTCAGAGACAGCACTTTAGCTCCCTCAGCTGAAATTCAAACCGCCTCTAAACTGCCTCTTTTTATAGGAACAGGCAAGAGGTGAGAGGGGCAAAGAGAATGGACCAGATGGGATGGTGAGATGCAAATGTTCACTTCTGCAGTGGCAGTGAGGGTGAGTTTCTAATGCTGGCAATAGAGGAGGCAGATTGGCCTCCACAATGGCCAGGCAGGATGACAGAAGACATCTGGGGAGCTGTCCTGAGAGGCTTACAGAGACTTTGTCAGGGGGCTGCTTTGGGGACCTCAGGTAGCAGGTAGCAGGGAGGTGGCACAGAAAGGAAAGCTTGGGACTCGAGGTCAAGAAGACTAAAGATGAGGATAGAGCACCAGTCTCAGATGAACCACAGGTGGGCTGTGACTCCTGGGAGGCTTGGATGATGAAGGTGTCTCCAGGAAATGGAAAGAACATGACATGGAAATCAAACCTCAACACCTGAAGGTCTGGGAGAAGGGCCCTCAGGAATGGAGGTGTGGCTTCATCCTGGGAGTCCTCCTGCAGGACACAGGTTTTCAGGACCGATGTCCTCTTTGGGGAGCACTGAAATTGACTGTGTACATCTGGGTTGCCTCTCATTGTGAAGCAAAGGAGGCTGGGACAGGGTCTGAGAAGGCTCGGTGTGTCCAGACTACAGCAACTTGCAGGGCCATGAGTTGCTAGTGATCAAGAGACTGCCTTTGGAAGGTTTTTTTAAAAAATGAAAAATACAGAAGACACAGATGAGTGGTAGGCATGGGCGTATAGAAGGGATCAAATGTGGGACACTTTGCTGTGAAATTTGTGTTCTCTGCAGTGATAATTATGGGTTTTGATGATTTTGTGTTGGGGGAACTTACTTGTCAAAGGTATCCCAAGGGCACAAATGTGCCCAAATGGGTCTGCATGGAGGATCAGACATTTGGGTCAGCATGAGAAAAACAAGCTAACGAGCAGCAGGGTGGTCCGAAGGAAAGACCTGAATTCATATCCAAGCTCGACTAATGCATGGGTTCCTGAATTTCTCTGGGTCATTTGTAAAATGGGAACAATAACACTAATCTTAGAAGACTGTTTGGTAGGGAAGCAAGGTAACATACATGATAGTTCTAGCACGGTGCCTGGCACAGAGTAGATACTAAACAAATGCATCTTTCTACTTTTCCTCTCCACAGTATTTCCAAAAGAATATTGAGTTGGTATTTGAGTTTGAAAGACAGATAAGTCCACATGAATTGGAGGGAGGGTGAAGCAACAGCAGGAATATGACCCACTGTGAGCTCCTTAAGGAACTGTGTTGTGGCTCTGCTGTGGCTCCTATAGTGCCTTGGACATAGTTGCAGCCAAATTTGTATACAGAGACAAATACTTATTGGCTTTCACTTCAAAACATTTGTGATGTGGTAGGGAAGCACTAGGACACAGGCCAGGTTTTCCTTCTAACTCTTCTACACACTGCTTGGGTGATATTGGATGAACCTTCCACCTGTCTTGAAGCTTAGGGTCTGTATCCATGAAATAAAGGATAGGAAAGGGTGCTCTCTAAGTTGCTATCTCCACACAAACTCTTATTCTAGTATGACGATTACACAGCTATGTAGGCTTTGGGTTGATAAAACAGAGGCTATAGATTGAGTTTTGTCCCTCCCCCAAATTGATGTGTTGAAACCCTAACACTCTTGTGTGACTGTATTTGAAGAAAAGGTTTTCAGGAGATGATGAAAGCCAAATGTGGTCATAAATGTGGGTCTCATTCTGATAAGTTGACTCAGTCTTATGAGTTGGTGACCTCATAAGAAGAACAAGGGATAGAGAAAGAAAAGAGATCCACTAGACTACACTGACACTCAAATCTTGGACGCCAGCCTCCAGAACTGTGAGAAAGTAAATTTTATTGTTTAAGACATCGGTCTATGTCATGGCAAGATAGCAATGCTGCAGCAGCTTTGCAAATAAGACTCTGGGGGAATAATCTTATTTGTAAAATAACAAATGAGTGCAAGAGCTGTGGCTTTTTTCATTCACTGGGCTGAGGTTATGCTTTTCCTGTTGGTCCCAAGGTCTGTGACAGACAGCAAGCCACTCTCCAACTCACAAAACGTGTACTTAAAAGTGATTTCTCGTGAGACCCCAAGGATGGAAGGCTGTCGAGGCATCCAGCTGCATGCCCCTGAAAAAACATCTGCTAGGCACTCAAAGGAAAGACGAGGTGACAAAAACAACTTTGACATTTAAGTCAGGCTTCAGTGTATCTTCTTTCCCACAAATCTACCATGACATGTGTTTTTGCAGTGAAGCATTTCAAACATCAAAAGGGGCCTCATAAAAAAGCCCACAAGAACCCAGGTATTTCCAGTCTTAATAGATGTTGTTTGAGGTGTACCTCACACCCCACTCTACCTTCCCCCTGTTCTGAGCAGTCTTTTGAGCCCCGTGTGCTAGAAGTGCTGCGTATGGGCTGGCCTTCAGCATTCTTGTTTTGTAATCAGTCTCGCACTGTGTCTTTGAATGAGAATTTTGGCTCAAAGGTCAGTACACTCTTGACCTCAGACAAGTTAGTTAATTTACTTGAGCACCTGTTTTTTCTTGTTTAGTCATCTAATCAATAGTTATTGGATATCTCTAATACAAGGCAAAATCCTAAGTTTAGAACTCATGTTTAGTATTTCTTTTTGAGACAGTCAGACATTTGAGTTGCTGATGGGATTTAGCATGCAACATATGGACTCCTACTGTCACCAGTTGCACCTAATATATTGTGCTTCCTTATTAGGACTCATCAGAAGAAGGACCAATCTTTGGGGCCTCTACCTGGACTTTATCATTACAGGGTTGGCCATTAAGGCCCTTGCTACCAAAGAACTTGATGACCCTCCTAGGAGAAATACTGAAGGTACTGAATATTTTTTAAACCTTTGAGTCAGGAGGGAGCACAGAGGTGTGATGTGGCTTTTTGGCATGTGTTTTGGGGGACAAGATCATCTGGAGGCAGGAAACACCAAAGATTGTCCTGGGATCCATTTAATTTATTAATGAGAATGAGTATCTTTGAAGTAAGCCTATCTAGTTTCTCTTAAATATCTGATAATTTTTCTCATGACTGAAGAGCCAGAACTTGATAAACTAAGAAAATGAATTAGTTGTAACATGAAGGTGTTGCAAAGGTACCACTTGGAAAGTGTGTTAAGAGTTCATCCAACAGTTATTTATTAGATGCATAATTACTTATCAGATGCTGTGCCAGTTGTTCCCTGTACTTGTGGAGTTTATGGTAATTGAAGAAAGTAAACATAAAAGTGTGTGTGTGTGTGTGTGTGTGTGTGTGTGTGTGTGTGTAAGAGACATTGTGATAAGCACAAATAGAGAAAGAGAAAAATAAAAAAGATCAGCCTATCATGAGTGAAAATACTAGCAAGGATCATCATGTATAGCTTCTTGATTTCCTTCTGTCAACCTGGTGTGATGAGGAAAAGTTAAAACTGACACCTATCCCCTAACTCGTTCTTTCAACTAGAAAAATACATAAAATTTACTTTTTTGTTGGAGACACCAAACAAAAGGAAAAAGCATGTTGGAAACAACTACCCTCTAAAATTCAATAAAAAACGTTTGATATCTTGCAGATTTTCTTGAGCCAATCAGATTTTGTGAAGTAGGAAGACAGAAGGGTCATTTGTAAAAGAATAATAGAGCGCACCTTTTGGAGATGATACACTCAAGTGTGAGTGAAACCTGCTTCCACTCATCCCAAGGACACTTATCTTGCTTTAATCTAATTACTCATCTATGAAGATAATAAGCTCGGTTTTGTACAGTCATTACTAATGATGGTGTTGAATAACTACAGCTAACAGTTGCAGGGCATTTACCACATGTGAGACATTTTTCTAAGTGCCTCACATGAGCAGACTCAATCATTCCCCTCATAATGTTAAGGTGACAGAGATAAAGACTGTGGTGATGCTGATAACGTGGCATCGTCACATAGTCAAATATCTGACTCTGTGCCTTGAGCCAGGGCTGGAAAGTGTCAGGTGCTCTAGGGTGAGTCAAGTTCCTCTTTCTCACATTGCCCAGTTGTCACAAATAAACATGGAGTTTGCTTGATACCAGCAGGCATCTGTGGAGTCAATATCAAGATGGTGCTCGAATTGGGCTGAAATGGGAAACAGCAGCAGGTATAGGAACGTGACTCCAAAGAAAAAAGAAATGTCTTGGAAAAGAGTTACATAAGGCTGAATCTGAGAAAGTTTCACTTTGAGAGGTGAGTGTCGAAGAAAAATTGAACCTAGATTGCAAGCTATGGTAGAGGCTCTTCACGTTAAGGAATGTTCCATAATCAGTTCCCTAAACTTACTAGGAAGAGTACATGTTGCTTCTGAATAAAAGTTAATCTTTAAAAAAAGAACAAAGCAGAGAACGGTGCCAAAACTAACTCTCAAACCATAATTATGGGAAATGGGTGGTTACTCTGTCCTGGTACCAGAGTAGGTAAATAGATCAATGATACAGAAATAAGAGATCATATCTCAACTATGAAAATGATATGTGACAAATATATCACTGTATTCCAGGGGAGGAAGAGATAAATAGTGTTGGGGAAAATGGTTCATATGTGGAAAACATAAATAAGGACTCCTGGCTCATCTTGCAAACAAGGGTGAACCCTGGAAGGATTAAGGCCAAGTACAAAGTCTGTAATGATATGGAAGAAGATAACTTCAATGTCAAAACCAGCTACCATACAGATTTATATTTAAACTTTAATGTACAAGGAAACCCTACAAAGTAGCACAAAGATAGGCTACCCAATTTAAATGTAGGCATGGCATATGAATAGGAAATAAACACAAAGGAAAATGAGTGCCTAATAATCACTTCCTCTAATACTCAAATTTATAGGAAGTCAGAAAGAAAAAAATCAGTAGACAATGAGATATCCCTTTATAGCCATAAAGCTTGGCAAAAATCTGAAAGATGGAGAATATGAAGAGATAAATACACAGGATAGGACAGACCTGTGCAATTGCTAGTGGTGTCAAGGGGTTCACCTACTCACATAAGCATTCTGAAAGTGAAATTAAATTTTTTTTTGTTCATGTTTATGCATGAATGGAGTGATCCGGAGACTTGACTCATTTAAGAGATAATCAGGTGATCTGGTCTTTCTTTTTACTTGGTAGCATCTGATTCTGATATCCAAGTAAAAAACCCTTGGATTTTTTAATAAATATATAGTTGGTATGGGGTCTTACCTTGGACTTATAGTGACCTTCCTGTTTTCAGCCTCCCCAGTGCTGGGATTATAGATGTGCACCACCATGCTCAGTCTCAGTACCCTGCTCAGCATGCCTGGGGGCAGAGCTGGCGCAGCATGCTCGTGCCAAGAATCAAACTGTGGTTCCTGCGCTTGCCTAAGCAGATATTTATGAAATTCTTTATCAATTTATAAACATTTGCAGCAGTGCTTTCATGAAGTGTCCTTCTCAGCAACTTCAGCGTAACCTTCACCTCTACAGCTATGACCTACTATATCCTGACAGCTTCCCTGACAGAACACTAGATGGACATAAAGAAATGGTGCTTTCTATTTTTACCACAGAGTCCTTCCATCCTGCCTCAGTGACTAATACACTAAGCTGTGGAAGCATGCTTAAGTTGTTTCTCTAGAGCATGAGGACAATTTCTGAAGGCAATTAAAACGCCACAGGCCTATATTGAAAGATAATTTGAACTTCAGCTGATCAGAGCATGCAAAGTTGTAATACCCTGCACCAAGAGGGTTCTCTGTCTGCTCTTGCCCCTAAATTTGCTTTGGAGAATCAAGCACATCCCTGTAAACCTCACAACCTTCACATCAGTTTTCCTGAAACAGATCATTGGTTCTGTGTTTTCTGCCAACCTTTCTCAAAGAACCCTGACTCTAGAATCAGAAGCCACTGAAGATGAGAGGGATATAGAGAGAACTCAACTGGAGCTTATGACATGTAGGGCCTAACAGCCTCTTGGCTCTGAATTTTTTTTTAAATTAAGTGCATCTCTTGAAGATAAATACTTTTTCTTCAGCAATCACAGAACTGTGATCTAATTTGAATGGTTATTTCTTCTAATTAATAAAGTTTGGTATCCCCAGATGTGATGGATCCTGCAGTGAGATTCTCCCATGACTTTGCCATCACACGATATTTGATGGCATTAACAAGCTCTTTGCCAATGTATAAAGACTGCTCTTTTTGTGTTTGTGTTTAGTCTCTCTGTGGTTGAAGGATAGTCGGTGGGTTGAGGGAGGTTTGAGCTTCTGATTGTTCAACCACAGAATGAATTAGAGAAGGGGGGGGCAGTGGTGAGATAATCATCATCATGGTGGGACAGAAAACAAAAGCAACAAAACAAGCTCCTGGGCACAATAAACTATTGCTCTTGGTGGTGCAGCATGTTGCTTCTCTACCCTGATGCTCTTTTCAGCAGGTCCACCATGAGACTTAGACAAAATCATAGATGCAGAATGTTTGTGAAAAATGATACAAATTTTGTTGCTGAGGGAAAACATCCATATACTCTTAGCTTCAATTGCTCTTAGTTGATTAAAGATCACCAATTTTGGAGGTCACGTGGTTGAATAATATAATATTAGTTCCCTACTAACCTTATGTAGCAAGCACCTCTGATGTGTGAGTTATAATGGTTGGCTGTTATTCTTCGGGGATTGGAGAACCAATCTGACTGGACAGTAAATTTATCTGGTCCCACCGATATCTGATGGGTGACTGGAATAAGATTAAAAGGTTTGTCTATCCCTTTTGCTGCCTTAACTTTTGATCAGATTCTACTCAGCTGTGCATGTAGACTTGTGCTGGTTGCCCTTTGGAGCTGGTGTGTGAGGTCCCCATTTACCTCTCCCTTCTTTTCTGCAGCCATCTTTTTGCTCCTTCAACAGATGCAGCAGCCCAAGCACCTATAGTCCTGCAGCCTAGGGCCAGGATATAGCCCAGTGGCACAGTGCCTGTCTGGCAAGTACAAGGTCCTGTGCTTGATTTCTGGTACCAAAAATATAATAAAGTTCTGTAGCCTAATCATAAGGCTCAGATCCATGAGGCTGGGATGTTTTGTGCAGGACAGTGATACCAACTGCACATAAATTCAACAGAATAAAATGTATCCCCAGAATAAATTGACCATGAACCTCTAGTGAGCCAAATCTTCACAAAAAGCCCCATAACATCTTTTGGAATCATACTCCTGCTTAATGGAAAACTACTGGGCTTTAACCCACTCCAACCAAACTGAAGGTGAGGGAAGAGGGCAGAAAGGGGAAGTAAAAAGATTTAAGATGTGTCAGGTACTCCTACCAAATACCCACAATGACTACAAACATTGTCATAAACATGAACTAAAAATAATGCAGGGCATTTAGAGATGGAGGGAAGGAGGGAGATGTAGGGAAGGGAAAGAGAATAAAAAAGAATCAAGATGTGTTCTACACAAGTTTCTACTCCCTAAGATCAATGTAAACTTCATGTACAGCAAACGTGGACTAATAAAAACCAACAAAAGCTTGTCTTTCCCCTTTTGAGAGAGAGACTTTCTCTTCCTCTTGACCAGCACTGACTTCTTTCATCTCAAGTGAAAGTGGACCAGCTTCTGGGGAAGTCACAGTAAAGCTGACCCTGAATATTCACCAATGTTTGCCTTAGTTTTGTTTTTAATCCTCTCTTGGTCAAAAGATCTTATCTGGTAACAGAAGGAGATTAGAAAATATAGCATAGATCTTGAGGAATAATGGAAGTTTCTGTAGGAGTTTGAGATATAAAAGTAGTGAAGTATTAGCCTGAAATAGAGGCAGCAGCAGAGAGAAATGAGAGTGGGGAGGATTCATAGAAGAAGGCTGAGAAACACATCTCAGGGAGTCCAGGAGTCCTGGACAACAAGTGAATATTGGGACAGAGGAAAAGAAAGGGGTTGAAGCTGTCACCTAAAAGAGTGATCTCAGGATAAACAGGTGTCTGGGAATTATGTTTTGAGTTTATTTAATACAGGTGAGAGAACCAGAATGATAGTCACAGAAATCCCAAAATTTGAAAAGTAGAGTTCTCCAATGAATCCCATTGTACAAGAATTTATGGACAGGTACATATGGTGCATATGGGAGAATGATTGTGACTGAAGCTAAGTATTTGGAAGTTATTGGCATAAAGATTCTGTGAGGCCAGAAGGTGAAGTTAACTCAGACAGCAGTTAGCTTTAAGTAAAAACAAATAGGATGCACAGTTAAATTTGAATTTGTAATAATATTTTTAGTATATTCCACACAGTGTACAGACCAACTTGTCCTACAAAGTATTTATTATTTATCTAAAGTCTAGCTTATCCAGGCCCATGAATTTCATCTGGCACCATGGCAGGGGCCTGCAGTAAATTAGCTTTCAGGGATCTGTAATGTTAGGGTAAGTAGCACCCAAAGTATAAGAAAGTTCAGCTGCAGGGAGATAACTTTCCTCATAAAAAGGGCAGGATGTGGTAGCAACTGCTCTGGTTCATCCTTGGTCTCCTGGCGGACATGCGGACCTGGCCCTAGCCAGGATGAGCTGTTCTGCAGACCTAAGGAAGGTAAGTGCAGCCTGCCAGGCTTCAGCTAGCACAGCCTCTGTCACTGCTTCTCAGAAGGCTTTCATCAGAAATCTGCGGGCAGAAACTTCCCGGGGTTTGCTCTGAGCTTCTGAGGTTTCTCTGCTTTAGATGCTAAGTGAGTGGGTGTCTCTGTGAGTCTCAGAGAAGACGAGAGAGAGAAAGAGAGGTGTTTCCCTTGGCTATGGAAACTCTATAAAGACAGGGCCAAGTTTTCTCTTCAGCAGTGGGCACCAGCAGCCTTGTCTCTGATTCTTTGGCCTCCAAAGGACTGAGAGAAGTGAAACCCTTTGCCGTGCTGGCCCAAGTCACTGGATACCATGCAGCAGCACCCAACTTATCCATACCCCCAAATCTACTGGGTAGATAGCAATACCAGCTCTGCCTGGGCTCCTCCAGAGTCAGTTTTCCCTTGTCTTACCTCTAGGCCTGGTCAAAGGAGGCCACCACCACCACCACCGCCACCACCACCACCACTGCCACCACTGCCTCCACTGCCACTACCACCTTTAAAGAAGAAGAGGGACTACAACACAGGCTTATGTCTCTTTGTGATGTTTTCCATGGTGCTGGTGGCCCTGGTTGGACTGGGGCTGGGAATGTATCAACTCTTTCACCTGCAGAAAGAGCTGGCTGAGCTCCGTGAGGTAAGTCTTCCATTTGGGTTGCTGGGCTCTGGAGTCACTCGGCTTCATACCACAGTGCTGTAGTAGGGTATGAGAAGGCTATTGTGGGCCACAGTACCACTGCTCTTAGACATTTTTCTCCTGTCTTACAACAGAGGGGCATATGGGTAAAGGGAATATTCTTCTCACTTGTAAAAAGTCAGAGGCAAATAGTTCTCCCTCTGTTGTCAGATCACTCTATTGAGAGACTGCCTCACACCTACTGACTCCAGGAATAAAAAGAATTTTGAGTCTTGCTTGGAAGTGAACTCACTCAACTGGCCCAAGTCAATCTCTTCGCAAAGATTTGAAAATACTAGCATGGCTCCAAATCTCAAAACTGAGGGACAGTGAGGTTAAACTGCTTGAATAAAGTCTAAGTTAGACAAGGATTTGAGATATTTGAGTTTCCTCTAGGGCTTTCTTGATCTGACATTTCTACCCTCTTTGCTTAAGGAACTAAATTTATTGTATAATTTTTCTGTTTCTCTTTTGCTAGTCCACCAGCCAAAGTCACACAGAATCATCTTTGGAGAAGCAAATAGGTGAGTCCTTATATTCATGTACATTGAGTTCTCCAAAGAAAATACTCTGCAGTGAAGGAAGTTGGTGGAGTGTCTTGAGTTCTGTACCATTGTTAGGCTTATGAACTCTATGAAAGGAGTCCTGGCTGATTGCAAATATGGTCAATAGGGCTCCTTGAACTACTTAAAAATATTAAGTGAATTTAATTGCTCAAAATCAGTGTGGCTGTGCACTGTACATAATTCAAACTCATTTTCACTTGACCTTGGAAAGTGAAAATGAGTTCACTTTTGGGCCCCAAAAGTGGGCCCCAGGCAGTGGGCTCCAGGACTGGTCCTTCTTTAGAACCCTGGTTTCAGCATACATGGCCACAGCTATAACTCCTAAGAGAGAAGAAAAGGTGTGGGAAGATATAGATGTGTCTAGGAAATGTCCTCTCCTCTTTTAAATTCTCTAAAAATGTTATTCAGGAGTAAAGCTTGGTTTTGAAATATCTCATAGTATCTAAGCCTTGAAAAAAGTGAGTGATGGATTGGCCACATTATTATGGGTATTTTGAAATTGCTAGGAGGTTTGGGGAAAGGTTTTAGGTATTATTAGAAGCATTGTTTAGCTTTGCCTACAGAGGATTCAGGATCTCCCTGTGATGATCAAGGAAAGATCCTTTGTATGAAATCCGAGACAGGAAGATATTGAACACTAATCTCATGAAATTATAGGGTCAGTTGTGGAAGCTGTGGACAGAAGGATTTTACGGTATGCTTCATGTGTTTTAAACTCAGAAGTTTTAGAATTGGTTTGAGTCAGAAGGTAGTTTACAGCGTATGAGGTCTAGCCATCTCATTTTTTTTCAGGAGGGATACAAAATACCAGATAAATTAGATGACATTCCCAAGATGACATGTGGAACAGGCTAGAACAGAAGGGGTGTCCTGGTGACTTGTCACCTACAGGGCTGTCTGGTGCATGGGGTGATGTCTTAGCAAGCAGCCAAACTTCTCTTTCTCTATAATGGCCATGGAATAAGCAGTAGATGCAAAGCAGGACTCTTCTG
Source organism: Tympanoctomys barrerae (assembly GCA_002564285.1). Classification (NCBI taxonomy): domain Eukaryota; kingdom Metazoa; phylum Chordata; class Mammalia; order Rodentia; family Octodontidae; genus Tympanoctomys; species Tympanoctomys barrerae. The sequence continues at coordinate 10,084 of NDGN011520389.1, read as the reverse complement.
GAAAGACAATGGGCAAATCTTATCCTTAGAAATCTAGGAAGAAACAGAAGATAACAGACAGCACTGGCCATCTGTTAAGTCAGCTCTTGGAGGAACCAGTATTGGAATGTTCTGGTCCCCAATTCTGTGGGTCCCCAAATTCCTAAGGTTTAAAAAGTCTGGATGGACACAGCAGGGTGGAAATATTTGTTAGAAAAAGAAAGTGTCTGGAGGCTGACTAGGGTAAAAATCGCCTTGAAAACAGTGGGATGTGGCTGGTGCAATGGGTACCTGATTACTCATCTTTCACCCACTCTGTGGAGTCACTTCAGTGATTAAAAGGCAAATGAATAGATGAGTCAGGTCTACCTACCCAGGTGAGCAATTATCTTCTTTATATCAACCCAACTGGATCAGAAATTGAATTCACACAGAAATCAAATTAGCAACTTTTCTAATAAGAGGTGTAAATTTTTAAAAGGGGGGGTACTTATTTCACCAACCAAATAAGCAAAGGTGAAAAATAAAGTGGCCAAAGATATGAGAGAAGATGATCTGATTGAATAGTTCTAGCCAGTATGCATGTAAATCGCTGCAACTTTGTTAAAGAAGACTTTGGAAATACAAATAAAAAAGCTGGGAGCTGTTCATTTACCTTGTAATCCCATCACTAGAAGTTTATGTTAAGAAAACTAGTCAGAGATATGCCCTAAGATTTATATATGGATGTATGTCATTTCCTCACAAGGCTAGTTATAATTAGTAATTTAATGAAGAGCTAAATACCTCCAGATAGAATTATTAACTGTATAATGGGATATTTAGATGAGAGAAAAATATCCAGCAAGTAAAAATGAAATATGAGATTTAGCATCAGGAAGAGTACTCTGAATCATAAGATAAAAGACGCATTTACAAAAGGATATGTCTAGTGTGACACTGACGGTGTGACTATGTATATGTTTGTATTCTTAGAAAGAACTAAAATATTGTATGTATACACCAACATGTTAAGCATGCTTTTTCTTTGGGAGTTACTGTTACAGATTATTCTCATTTCATTTTTTATTTTTCCACACCCTTGCTAACTAAATATCTATTTATCCACAAATGTTCTTTGAGTGCCTTTTGTATGTCAGGCTGGGTGTGGGGTAACTAAGAGTGAGGGTAACAAGGAGGTCTACCCTTGTGGAACTTTTAGTTTAGTGGAGCAGACAAATAAGATGATTTCATATTGTACTAGGGCGTCCCAAGTTTCAGTGGTAAGGACAGTCCCTTCTAAGGCTGTATGTACCTCCCATGGAGGGACGAGAAGTCTGCCACATGAAGAGTTGTGTGTCTGTACTGTGAAGTGCAGGAAGGGGAGAGACCATTCCTCAGCAGGGATGGCATGTGTAGAGACCCTGAGGCAAGAAAAAATCATCACTATGTCTAGGATAGATTTCTAGATATTTCTAGCAGATATTTCTGTTGAGTATTTTTTTATGAGACTAATATTTGACTAGGCTCTGTGAGCGATATAAGGATACACAGCATGTGGCTCTGTGTTCTACTTCCTGGTAGTAGATGGCTGAACACCAGGTCATCTGCCCAGATAGTGTGTGGTGTAGATATGTAGAGAAGATTCAGTTTTGCCTTTCCTGTTCACTCACCTTTCCTTCAAAGTGGGCTGTCGTGAGTGGCTCTAAATGTCATGGCTGCTCAGGTAATTTTCTCTAGGGCCTGGGCCACTGTTACACTCAGTGTGCCTTTCACAGGCTAATCACAAGCTTGAAATGAACATCTACTTTTTGTGAATATTTTCGTATGTCTTCTTTAGCTAACTTCGTCAGCTACGTGGTAGCTTTTTTAAAAAGCTTTGGTGGAGATATTTGAAATCAAAGAAATAGTATCTAGTTTGAGAAATAAGATCAATTTAATTTGGCAAGCATTTCCTGATGGCGTGCTCTCAGACACTGGATCTCATGAGTTCAAAATATAGTAAAGAAATAGCCATTTACATGTGGGGGGAGTAAGATAGCGTTTGCAGTTACTACAGAAAAGGGATCAGAACCAGCGAGAGAGGTGAAGACAGCACCCTGGATTTGATCCAGCAGTCTGCAGCGCTGCCCCATCTCTGACACTCGCAATAGTCATCCAGTTTCTAAGCTCATTTTGCCAGCTATCAAGTGGGACAATAATCTCGATCTCAGAAGGTCATGGCAAGTTGTAAAGAGAGCAGTGGATACCAAACATCATAATTTTTTTAGTCATATTTTATTGTAATTATAATTTATGCAGACGTCTACCTTAATTTGTCTTAATGTTTATGTCCCTCTGTTCCTGAAATATAGACTGCTATGTCCATTCGTTTGTTTTGGGTGATGAATGTGTACTAGAATATTGCCATTTATGCTTTTAAAACCTTTTATTTAAATTGCACGGGGGCTGGGGAGATGGCTCAGTGGAATAAGTGCTTCCCTGGCAAGCGCAAGGGCCTGATGAGTTCAATCCCCGGTTCCACCAAAAAAATATAAATAAATAAAATAAATAAATAAATTGTAGGGTTTAGAGTCCTGTCAAAATAAGAGCTGGCATCTCATTTTTACCAATGTCTTTTATATGCTTATTATACAGGCCATCCCAGTCCATCCTCTGGAAAAAAGGAGCCGAGGACAGTGGCCCATCTGACAGGTCTGTGTTTGGAAGGTGCAGTGGGGGCTTGGAAAACCTCTGGCAAAAGCAAAATAATGCTTAGTTTCTGTCCCTGGGCTTTGAAGGAGATTTCTTTTTGTTTGAGGACGATGACCGTATGTGGAACCCAAGGGCACTCCCACCTTTGTGTCCATGTCACTGTCATGCCCTACTCTGAGCAAACCCTAAGCTGAAGCTCTAGAGCTCTATGTGCCATGATCTTGACCCATAAGGAGCTCCCCATTCCAGCAGTCCTAAAGGCCCTTTGGGGATTTGTGACACAGGTCTGAGGAGGTGCAGGGTAAATTATTTTAGTCAGTGCATCACTGATTTTCTGGGAGAACTTCATTCTGCTTTGGTCAAAAGTAGGAACAGGAGTGAGGGGCAGAGGAGGCAGTCCTGGTGGGGGTGGGTTTCCCCCATGCATTCTTACAGCCTAGTGAAATGGTCTGACAGTAGCACAGTGTGGGAACTCCCACTCTAAACCATAGTTCTCTGAAAACCATGTGAATATCAGAAAAGTGATGTGCCTGTGCTCCTGGAGTTACTAAGGCAGAGGCTGTGGAAGGACTCATTTGGATCAACCAACACTTACTGAGCACTATCTGTGTGCCCAGATGTGGGGAGCATGGAGATGATTCTCATATCCTCGGAGCTCAAAATTTAACCAATCTAAGACAAGATAGACATATAGTAATATTCTCAGCACAGGACAGTGTCTTGACTAAAGTATATACAGTGCGGTGGGGATTTTAGCTCAAGCCAAGGGCCAAGGAATCCCTACTGTAAGTGAAAAGGTAGACAAAATCATCCCTAAGGTCTTTTTAAACTTTAGAATACTTTAGATTCAGCTTTTTGCTTCATAAATTACTTAAAGATTAGCAATTTTTAGTGCTTGTTCTGAAAAATCATGGAATTTTTATCCCAGAGAACAAATCCTCTTAATATTTTCCACTGCAGTTCATGGGGAGTGTATATTATTGTACCAATTGTGTATATGACTGAGATGGAAGCAGGCAGTTTGATGAGGGCATTGAAGAATTCAGTGATGGATCAAGTTCTGCCTTTTCAGCCAGTTCTTCATGGGCTGTCATTCTGGGTAAACATTTATTAAATGAAGGGCACGTAGTTGCGCCTTGCAGGCTTAGCTTGTTGGATACACAGCACTCCGGGCTGAAGCACCTCTCTGATTTCTTTCAGGCAAGCTCTATTCAAGTTCCATCCCTCTGGAATGGGAAGACACCTATGGGGTTGCACTGATCTCGGGAGTGAGGTATAAGAAGGCTAGCCTTGTGATCAATGACACTGGGCTATACTTTGTGTATTCCAAAGTGTACTTCCGGGGTCAGTCTTGCGACAACCAGCCCCTGAGCCACAAGGTCTACATGAGGAACTCTAGGTATCACCAGGACCTGGTGCTGATGGAGGGGAAGATGATGAGCTACTGCACTACTGGCCAGATGTGGGCCCGTAGCAGTTACTTGGGAGCAGTGTTCAATCTCACCAGTGCTGACCATTTATATGTCAATGTGTCAAAGCTCTCTCTGGTCAATTTTGAGGAATCGAAGACATTTTTTGGCTTATATAAGCTCTAGGAAAGGCAATTTAGGACTTCTCCATTATGGTTCCTTGTGAGAGGCACTGGGAATACTATCTGGAATGAGGATCTCAAGCCTGCTGAGGTTAAATGAGAAGACACGAACTATAAAGACCTTGAGTACACAAGGGCTCACGAGTCTGCCGTTCCTCGCTTCACCTATGGTCCATGAGACAGACAAGAGGAGGAACAAGACAGAATGAAGCAAATCAAGCTCTGGGCTGCCTCGTGAGGATGTGGAAGCGTAGAGAAGCAGCTTTTCAGGTGTCCTTGACTCATGTGACCAAGAACGTTTTGGTACATGGGAAAGAACACCTTTTAATTCACCTCCCAGGGAGGGGATATTTGCTACCTCAAGGGAGGTCATCTTTCAGATACATAGCTGTGACATGAATGCATGAGAGATGGAAAAGGATTGACCTTACATAAGCTAAAGAGACTGAAGGAGGTCCAGCCCCCATTGGTACCATTTTCACTTTTACATGCACATCCGAGCCAGCCGGTGATGCTAACCGAGAAACAAGAGGATCCTTGGGGGTTCCGGTCCATTTCCTGCACACCCTGTATATATCCAGCACAATTTTAAGTGTGTGTGTGTGTGTGTGTGTGTGTGTGCATGCGTGTGCGTGCGTGCGTGCGTAGGAGAGATGGAGGGAGGGAGAGAGAGAGATTAAAGAGTTACATAAGTAGAACATGTGAGAATTGTGAAGTACATCTGTGTTGGGAAAACATGTGTTGCATTTGGTGGTAGATTTTGAATGCTTCATTGGCAAGGAATTCCAATAGTCCTCAGAAATATTAGATTGTCACTTGCTGATGTTCAGCTTCTTATTTTGTTTTCTTTTAATACAACCAATATTTATGTAAATTTTGTGCATTTTTAATGAACAGAAAACATGTAATAATATCTATATTTTAGAAAACAGAATTTTGGACTTTTCTGGAATTAAAGACAAATTTAAAAATAGAATACAGAAAAGGAGTGACTATAAATTTTAGAAATCTCTAAGACTTGGGTATTTCACTTGTGTTATTTCTTTTACCTATGCTTTTTTCATTCCTAATGACTCGAAACCACCTTAAGAATTTACTAAGGTGAGAATTATGTAGCCAATCTCCACATCCTTGCCAAGCTTTCCTCATCTCTTTCTCTATTCTCTACTATATCTTCCACTATTCAGAGTTTCTATTATGAATGGTCCAGTGTGAAACACAACCAGCTTTCCAGGTATAGGAATGGCAGCTTGCCTTCTGGGGGCAAAGTCAAAGCATAGTGGCGGAGGCACAGTCCTTAGACTGAATTTGGGTTTTTTCAGACTGGATTTGAAGCTTTGTGCTTCCACTTACTGACTTTACAGTCTCTGGGCAGAACATGTGAGTGTTTCTTGGGCAAAAGGGAGCTGAGGTATATGTGGTAAAATGGTACCAGTCATTACTAATAAGCCACTCTGAGGAGAACATCATTCTTCAGGAGTCTCTGACTTGTGGAATCCTTGCAGACACTTGGTTCCTTTTGTTGTAATGGTTCTTTTTTTAATCTTTTATTCATTCATTTGGTATAGGGTCTGCTACACAGCTCAGACTTGTAGTGATCCTCCTATCTAAGCCTCCCCATTTCTAGAATTACAGTTGTGCGCCCCCCACACCCAGCTTCAGTGGCCAGCACAGCGTGCCAGGGGTTCTGGGGCTGACAAGGTTTGTGGTATCAGCAGGGATAAAACCTGGGTCCTTGCACTTGCCAGCCAGGTGCTTAGACAGCCAAGCGATCTCCCCAGTCTGACACTTAACTTTCTTGGGTTCCCATGTTTGTTGCATGAACAACCTTTCCCTATTTTCTTCTACTACTCACAGTCATGATTCTCTCTAGAATTAATTATCATTAGAAATTACAATACCTCTTTTAGAGTTTGATTTTAGATCTTATTTTCATATCATTATTTCCTATTATTAGAATTCAATTACTGCATTTTTCCCTGAAGTATCTTTAATGTATTAAAAATCACTAATGAAAAATTCTCCCATTTTCTTATATTAACATTAACTTTTCCTCATCTTTGTTCCTATTTCTATCCAGCTTAAAATTCATCATCTGTCATTAAAACCAGTACCGTGGAAAGACCCTTAACTTCAACATACTATCTTCCTCTTCCTCTACTATGTGCCCTTTTCACACAATGAAAAGAAAATCTTACATTTTTTTTAAATCTTACTTTTTAAAGTTAACTCAGGACCCAGGTCATTCTGAGAAAAATTACCCAAACATACTGATTTATTTTGTTTTTGTTTTGTATCTATAATGCATTTAATTTTTTTTTCTTTTTTTTTTTTTTTTTT
>NDGN011520385.1:12295-26090 GCA_002564285.1 Tympanoctomys barrerae | reverse complement strand
AAAACATAATCAAAATTTGGGCGAGAAAGATAGCCCAGAAGTCTAAGCACCTGCCTGGCAAGCACAAGGACCTGGGTTCAATCCCTAGTACTTATGCTGTCCCAGCCCCAGAACCCCGGGAGCACCACGCCAGCCACCAAAGCCAGGCACGGTGGTGCACACCTGTAATCCCAGCACTGGGGAGGCTGAGACAGGAGGCTCACTAGGAGTCCAGACTGCAAACCAAGACAATGTACCTAATTAATTAATTAACGGATGTTTTTAAAAATATATAATCAAAATGTAAAATATGAAAAAACATAATTTTTGAGAATTTAACAGTTTTAATTTAAATTCAGAATCCTAAAGATGAGAAAACTGTCATTTTCTTCTCAAATAGAAGACTGAGACTTCATTGAAAAATTCTTTTCATAAAGTATCATGAATGTGTAGAAAAGTTACAATACCTCTTATTTTAGTCTTCTAAATATGTACCATTTATAATACCTTGTCAATTATTATTATACTCTTTAAAATAATTTTTAAAAAGTAAAAAGACAACCAAAAAAATGAAGGTTTATTGGGGCCTGGGACATAGCTCAGTGGAATAAGTGCTTGCCTGGCAAGCACCAGGTCCTAAGTTTGATTCCTTGTACAAAAAAAAAAAAAAAAAAAAAAAAAATTAAGGTCTATTAAAGGCAAGCATTAGTATTCAATTATTCAACCCATCTCACATAACTATATCTGTTAATCTGAGCAACAGATTTGATGGTAAAAATAAGTAATATAACAATCATTGTTAACTTGCTATTCTTGTTTTGAAAATCTGTAATGTATCTATTGTTGTATATTACTGTTTCTGTCTTTTATCTATTTATTTTTACTTTTGTTTTTACTCTTCAAAATAAAATTTAAATATATATATATGTATATATATTTAAAATGCAAAGAAAGAAAAGCTACAATTAACTCTTACATTTCCAAGGTCACTCTCATTTAGGAGAACTAAAACCAAGGTTCATAACTCCTGTTAGTCTGGACTCTGAATTTCAACTTACAAAGATTTATAAAGTTCATTTTACATTGAATATTTAGGCTTGCAGTTGTAATTTTTAGTCTATCCATCATTTGTGTATAGTCAGAGAAAATGGCTGGAGAACTGATCAGTCTTGATGTGCCATGAATCCCTATGTAATACCCCTTCTAACTTAATAAAGCCATGAAACTGCTAAAAGACAGGCTATTCCTGTTTACCTATAGTATTTGCTCATAAATGTCTAATATACACCACTATAAGTTGTTAAAAAAGAACCCTTGACATTTTACAAAAAGATTTTCTAAACTAATAATGTACAACTCCAAAACTACTGCTAATTACCTTACAAAGAAGACTTTATATCAGACAATGCAGAAATTATCCAAATCAACACATGTAAAAGAAAAAATCCCCATGGGATTCTTCAATACTGTGGTGCCTGCTCCTCCAAGTGTAATCTCCAGCTTATAGCACAAACTTTACCTAGAAGTTTGTCAGAAACACAGACTCTGGAATCTACCTCACAACTCTTAATCTAAACCTACATTGTAACCATTTTAACCACTGATTTGCACTCCTGAGACATCACCAGATTCTGCCAATTACATATATGACAATGACATTAAAATTTGAATCCTCAACTCCTTAAAAGAGTTGTTAAAAGTTCAAGAAATTATATATATATATATATATATATATATATCACATTCTGTATATGTATTTATAGTACCTGACATACAGTAGCTGTTTAACAAACATTTCTTGTCCATGTTATAGACAGTTTTATTATCTTATAGAAATCTGAGAACCATGACTAAGTAAAATACTTTGTAATTCCCAGTTGCTTTTAGGCTATCATGTTGCTATCTCATTTTTAATGAGGTTCAAAGTAGCTACTAACAGATCTGTCAATATTACTAGTCTTTGAGAAGTAAATTCCTGGAAAGAGGATAAATTCTTAGAGAAAAGACAATTTAAACTTTATATAAGAAAATATATACTTCAGAGATGGTAAGTGTGATGCTTCATCTACTAAAACTCTGGTCAGATGGCTTAAAAATACTTAAAAGTATGTGTACAATGTCCACCCCTAAGAATAAATCGCAAAAAGTCAGTAATGTATCTACTTATGTGTGTGGATATATATTCAAGCGTTTTAGTCAGAAAACTCTAAATCAGAGTTTATTTAATTTCTGCAGGGCCAACAACTACTATTACTACCATTCCTAACATTTATTGGGCTCTTCTATATGCCAAGCCCCTGTGACAGGTGATTTATATTCATTCTTTCACATACCTTTATGAAGCAGGTACCATTACTTAAAAAGCAAGGGTAAGAGAGTCTAGGTAACACCCTCAGTATTACATAGGTGACCAAACACAAAATAAAAATTATAACCCAAAACAATTTGACTCTGGAGTGCAGGCTGAACCACTATGTCTCATTCTCTCTGACAAACATCTCACAAAATAGCTGAAAATAAGAGGTAAAATGAAAACTAGATTTTAACAGATTCAGTAGATTTAGAGGTAAACATATGGTCAAACTTGAAAATGTGCTAAGTAAATAAAACAAAATCAAATTAGAAGAAAGCTTTTTGTGAAGTTATTTTGTGTCACTCTCCTCTTTACATCATTGCTTACCTGGGGGGATGGGGCACATAGCTTTTCAAATCTGTAACATTCAGAAAGAAAAGTAAAACCAGAGGGAGAGCTAAATAAATAAGGGAAGACTGAAATAATTATGTTGAAAAATTTGCTTTTATAAATTTAAAGTAAGTAAGGTCTTGCTAAAGAATAATTCATATATGGCAGGTCTGGTGGGAAATGTAGAGTGACCTTGACTTTAAACCAGCTAACTACACCTGAGCTGACCTATGCACCACCTCCTTCTACCCTGTAAAATGTGGCAGAAAAGTACACTGTCTCACATGACAGTTACTAGTCCATGAATGCACATTGGAGAATACTGATGCTAAGACCAACCATCATTCCAAACATCTAACACTGTGACTTACTTTTCAAATAGTGGTCTTACTAATGTGGCAATCCAAACAGCATATCGCATATAATGAAAGAGCTCCCACCATCCTACGTACACAGAAACATTAACGTATGAGAAGTCTGTTCTTATGGGGATTTGAAAATGCCATGCATGTTGCTGTAGTGGTGGGTTAAACAATGCTGAGATACTTCTAAATTAAGCACAAGGAGAAGTATCTTCTCAGCTGTATTTTATAATCATATTATTTTCTTCATGGAATTTATCATAATCTGAAATTACAGTATGTTCTTTTTTGCTCAATATCTTAATCTTAAATACTTTGAATGATTAGATGTGTGAGGAATAGTTCTGGAGATTGAGTGGTAAGGTAAGGCATATTACAAATGAAAGGTTAATCTCATCAAAAGGCCTTTGAAGTTATTTCTATGAACATAAAGCAAACTGAAAAGCCTCATTATGGTGTGTACCATATGAAATTATATCTCACCAATGTCCTAAAAGGCTTACTATACATAAATTCTAGTAAATGTCAACAGAAGATAATGCACAGAAAACATTCAACAGAGCAGGCTAAGTCCACCTCTCCTTAGAACAGCCCACATAGAAGGCTCTTCCTTAGCTACCATTGGGAACACAGCCATTAAGTGGTTCCCTACACTGATGTAAAACTTCCTTGAAAGGAAAAGAGTGACTCACTGTGCCGTGTCCATTTATGCAAAACAAGGATTATGTTAAACATTTGATTTCCTTACATATTAATTTTGGTAGGTGCTAGGAAGAGGAGGCCTGTGTGACCAAGTCTGAATAAAAACGTTGGGTTTTTTAATATTGGGCCAAGTCTCTACTGAGCTTCCCTGCTATACAACACTTTGCACATGCTGTCACAACTTACTGCTGGAAGAAATAAGTGGGTACTATGAGACTCTATTGGAAGAGAACTAAAATACTTCCACCTGATTCCCTTTGCTAATTGGGCTTTATATCTTTTTGCTGTAATAAATCTTAGCTATGATGGTGATTATATGCTAAATATTATGAGCCATTCCAAAATGGGGTCAGTTTTGAAACATAAAATAAAGAGTATGGGATTGTTAAAGTATCTAAGCTATTTATCTAGGTTTATATTAAATATATTTATCACATTTGCATATGGCAAAATATTTCAAAAAGACTGGAATGATGGAGCTGACTCAAACAAGTTTAGGGAGAAAAGGACAATTTTAGGGAGAAAAGATAAAACATGTGTTAGTCAGTTTTCTATTACTATGACAAATACCTGATCAACTTATAAGGAGAAATGTTTTGTTGTGGCTTAAAGCTTAGGAGGTTTAAGTCCATGATCAGTCAGTTCTATTGGTTTAGGTCCTGTGGAAAAACAGGACACCATAACAGGAAAACACAGTGGAGGAGGCCATTCACTCTATACAAGCAACAAGACAGGTAGAGGAGGGGCAGAGCCTCAGACACAGGCCCTTTGCAGAGTATGCACCTAGTCATTTATGATCTTCCACTGGACCTCATGTCTTAAAGTTTCTACTATCTCCCAGAACACTGAAGAACAAGCCTTTTAAATGTGGCCCTTTGTGAGACACCCCTGATCCAAACTATAGTAATGTGTAAAATTGTTTTGTTTTGTTTTTGTTTCTAAGACAAGGTCTCACTATGTATTTCAGGTTGGCCTTGAATTCCCTATGTAGCCCAAGGTGGCCTTGAATTCACAGCCATGCTCCTGCCACAGCCTCCCAAGGGCAGGGATCACAGACATCCACCATTATGCCTTGATAAAATTATATCTAAAATGCAAGCTATTAAACATATAGGAAGAATAAATATATAATTAGCAGCTGTGGGAAAGATTTGAGTTTACATTTTATTGTCTTAAAATATAGCTATCACAATAGCCAATTAATTTATTCTTAGTTGAATAAACAACACTACAGTATATAAAGAAGGAAAAATGATATCATCACTTTTACTCGTCACTGGTCATATTACACATAAAGCATTATGTCCAGCTTTGAGCATGATTTATAGAAGGCTGAGTTATAGCTTTCTCAAGGAAAAGCTGATGATGAGCTTCAAACTCACATTTTATAAGAACAGTTCAAGATTAAGAGAAGACGTGATTAAAAATAATGTATACCTTATTCTAAGGTATACAAAAGGTTCTTAGGTAAAAAAGAAATTTTACGGGCCAGGGAAATGGCTCAGTGGGTTAAGTGCTTCCCTGGCAAGCACAAGGGCCTGAGTTCAATCCCCAGTTCTTCCCCCACCAAAAAAAAAAAAAAAAAGAAATTTTAACTTTTTTCATATAATCACACTTACAAGAAGTCAGGAAGAGACTGAAAATTTCAACTGAACATAAAAAAATATTACCTAAAAGCCAGAGATATACCAAAAAAAGAATTCACTTCTTTACACATACATTGGAGAATACTTTACAATTTTATGAATGCAGGTTATTGAAGGAAGAATTCAATTAAAGTGGATAAATATATTAAATGATAGCTATATTAAATAATCAAACAAGATCAGGCACGTTCAGGGGACTATGGCTACAGACCATTAAATAATCTTTCAATTCTGTCAAAATATTTTTTTCTCCATTTATACCATAACAAAATGATAGAGAAAAGGATTTTTCAACCTAACCTCACCTTCCACTGAGTTGGAGGGAAAGAGATGGCTAGGAAGAAACTGAAGAAACATGATTAATCCTAACAATTAAATTCAGTTAGCTCGAAATACATGGCTGCACATACACCAAGCATTTTGCACTCAGTTCAACAAATAATGGAGTAATCACAATATACAATGCATCCTGAGGTAAAACTAAAGAGATGAAAAAAGATACACTGAGAAGAAAACACACAGACCCACCAAATGCCTGCTTCTTAGACTTTCACATCAGGTATGACTTCTATGAAGTGGTAAAGCCTCTCATCTATTTACTATGCTCCTGTCACCACTGTAAGAACTATACTCATGGTTCTGAAGGCTACGGGAACAGTAAGTACTAAATTTAGGCCTGGAGTCCTCCTCAGTCATTAGCAGCTAAATTCTTATCTTGACAAATTCTTCAAGGACATAGGCCTCAACATATATTCTTCTCTTACAAAAAGGCCCTACTTTAACTGCAGGGGCAGGATGAAGTTCACTGTTACAACAGATGGGAAAAAACATGCAAAAAAAATCTAAGTTTTTCTCAAAGTATAGCACACACAAGATACAATGAAATAAGTGATGCAAAAGACATCACTAATGGAGAACAGTACTGACAGAATTCATCATTCTCAAATTAATACATAGACTTACCAAAAAATGTAGAATAGAGTAAGGTCATAAAAATGAGATGATCTAAACTCAAAGAATTCTGAATAAAGAATTTGGGACAATTTTGTTTAAAAGAGGTCCCAAGATCCATCCTATTTAATATATCTTCAATTTTATTTTTAAATTGTAGTGCAGAGAAGAAAAACATGAAGAATCAAAGCTCACGCAAAAGACTAATTCTCTTTATTTATTAATGTAGAATTTCTTTGGGCAAGTTTGCTGTAAAGCACTGTAGTTTTGAAGTAGGGGAGATAGCTCGGTGGCCTAAGCGCCTGCCTGGCAAGCACAAGGGTCCAGGTTTGATCCCTGGTACCACATGCTGTGCTGGCCCTAGAGCGAGGCATGGTGGATCAAGCTTGTAATCCTAGGGCTGGGGAGGCTGAGACAGGTGGATCACAACAAGTCTGAGCTGCATAGTTCTCCTCAGTCATTAGCCACTAAATTCTTATACTGACAAATTCTTCAAGGACATAGGCCTGTACCAAATAAATAAATAAAATTTTTTTAAAGAACACTGTAGTTTGATACATTATTGGTATAAAGATAAAATGACTTGCTCCTTTGTAAAGCAATTTGGCAAAGTGTATGAATAATCTTAAAAATCCATAGAATGTCACTCAGTATTATTCTAAGAAAATACTACTATATATATAAAGTTTTATAAGAATGATCTACAGCAGCATGGAATAATTTAAGAAAAATATAAATAAATATATTTTAGCCCTCCCTCCCCCCAAAACACACACATACACATTCAGGAAAGTCCTACACCATAGGGGGAAGATGGAAGAAAAACAAAGTCAACAACTCTTATCATAACTAATTATATGTGGGTAAAGGAACTATGCATGACTTACTGCTTTATCTTTTAAATGCCCCCTCTAATTGCCTTCAGGACCAATACTTCTTTAAAAATTAAAACTAAAGATAACAAAAAAGAGTCATGATTGAAGAAAAAAAGAGGATGCTAGCTATATGAAAAAGGAATTAGGAGCAGAATTTAGAAACAAATTTAGAGGATTAGCTACAATTAATCCTTTCAAGGGTAGTCAGAAATTAGAAGGTGCTAAATAGGAAATGCGAACTTGATGGGTATATACTGGGAAGATATTATCTTTCTACTCAAATGATCTCTACATGAAATACCTCTGGTCTTAAGCCCCTACAGTGATGTTCTGAAAGGACAGTAGTTCCTAATGAATGTTTGAAATCCTTCATTTAAAAACCAAAATAATGGAATATCACCATTTACTATCATATGTGTGTGTATAAATGTGTGTATGCATCTATGCTGTTTTACCTCATATTATGCTATTCATTTTTTAGAAAAATAGATGGTCCACAAATTATTACAGTATATGCTGAGACTGAGTAGGTTTAAACGATGTCTCTACTTCAGTGCTTTCAAATAGTATTTATTACATAAAAATACATATAAGCATTTGCTTTTATTCCAATGGAATAATTTTTGCTTTTATTCTAACAAAATATTGAAGTGAATGGTCAAGATAAATGTCAAGGTCATTCATTTTCTCATGCATTTACTAAACTTGAAGGAAAAATTTTCTGATGAATTAGTTTAAAATACAAGTACTCACCAATTCAATAATTAGTATATAATGTAATGAACTCTTGGGATTAAGTGAATCATCAAAGTTTTTTAAACTGCTTAATTTGGGCTGAATGAGGCCAGGGAAACAGCAAGCACTAGGGCGTGAGTTCAATCCCCAGTTCCGCAAAAAAAAAAAAAAATTGGGGCTGAATGTGGTGTTACATGTCTATAATCCCAGCACTACAGATGTGAGGCAGGAGGATCATTGTGAGTTTGAGGCCAACTTGGGCTACACATTGAGTTCATGGCCAGCCTTACTGCATACTGAAATCCGATCCCAAAATACAAAAACAAAACAAATTGTTTAATTTAGGGTAAAAATCAATTGTGACTCATTTGAAACTGCTTTATTTTCTTACGTACTAGTTGCCAACATCAAACATAAAACTCCGACTGCTGTACTATATCTTAGCCATGAATATGACGACATCTATTCATATTCTACCTTACCAATTACCAAGACAACGTCATACACATCAATGTCAAATTATAAAATCTCCTCATTCATATACACTTTACAACTACATACATAATTTACTCAATGCTACTGGATCTTCAGTTCTTACAGTTTTGTTTTATCACTGCTTCTTGGAATACCACAACAGATGTTTTTTGCTTTATAAGTCAATCAACTCATTTACTGACAAGAAGTTTAACAAATCTTTCTAATGTTTCATGATTACATCCAAAGTTATTATTGATTCCATATTTAAAAGTAAAACACGACATTAATAGTTGAATAAGGACAACAAGCTTTACATGCAAAAAAATTTACCCAAATAAAAAAGGAACTAAGTGTAAATGTGTAGATAACTAACTATATAGAGGTTAAAACTACTTAAATAGATCTGTGATTCATTGACAGCATTCAGTTGACAAACTGCTGCAGTCAAAGAGAAGGAGTCAATACATAGGTTTTTTATCTATATGTCAAAAATCTTCCTGATGACTACATCAATCAGGCTACCATTAATAACCACCCTTATTTTAAAAATCCTTTAGTAATTATAAAAGCGCAACATTCTTCTAGTCCTGTCTCCATTTTCCTCATGGTATACTGAATTACTTAAATATTCTCTACCATGATTCCAAAACATCATGGATAATTCCACCCAAGAATGGTATTTCAAAATCTAATATATTTTATCTATTTATCTATCTATCCATCAATCCATCCATTATTTATCTGGTATATGCCTGCAATGTATGATAATTCCAGCCATTAGGAAAATTTCTGGGATATAAGTAAAGACCTAAATATTGATATCTCCTCTGTAACTCCAGTAATTTATCTACTAATATGTTTCCTTTAAAAATTTATAACCTTAAGTGAGATGAAAAGTAATTAAACCTCAACAATGGCTACAATTGAGAATGTAATCCAAGTTTGTTATTTGGGTACAAGTGAAGCATTAAAACAAATACCCACATACATGCACACAAGTTTATTTGGCCTATGTGACCTCTTGATTCCAAAACTAAAAAATTAAGTCAAGTTAAAACCTTCTGATAATCGTTAATGGTTTGTCCAAATATAATTATTAAATCACATTCAAAAACAGAGAAAGCAGAGCTAGATGTGAAGTTAATAATTAAATAATGGAAGCTATCACAAAATCACTTGGAAATATCACATTCTAAATATGAATCTTCAAAATTTACTTTTCCTGACTTACTTCCAAATAAATATACCCAAAAATTCAGTAATCTTAAGATTTCAGGCACTTCCTAAGTTTTTTTTTTTTAATTGCCTTAGGACAACACAAATATGGAGTGAAATAAAATCTCACTTAGTACGGAGGATATTAAGTTTTTCTTCAAAATCTAAAAAAGAGGAATGTGTAGCTTTTTATAATTTTGATTACTATATAAATTAGATTTTAAAATAATGGCAAGAATATTCCACATAAACCATGATACAAAGTACACTGAAGTTATTTTCTTATACAAAAGAAATTATACCCTATTTTGAAACTGGTTACTTTAACAATTTGATATAGAATTTTGGTTTTCATGAGGTTTGGGGCTTTTTTGAGACAAGGCCTCACTATGTAGTTCAGACCGTCCTTGAACTCCCTCTGTAGCACAAGCTACCTGGACCTCACAGTGACCCTTCTGTCTTCTGTCTGAGCCTCCCAAATGCTAAGGTCACAATTATGCACCACCGTGCCCGGCTCTAAGTAGAAGTTTGATTTTTTTCTTTGCCAAAATAAAATTTTAAAAGCCAAATATAATTTATATTGTTATATTAAAAGCAGGATTTTTCTACCTGTTTTTTACCAAATTATATTTTAATGTTCTCCAAATTTATTGCTTATAGTATCAATTTTATAAGTTTAATATAAATTATAAAATACACTGATAGAGTAAATCAAAAAAGTGTGACAGTGATAGTAACACAAAATGTGTGATCTAGTAATATCTATTTTAAATTTTAAACTCTATTAGGAACTTTAAGACTTTTTAAATTGCCATTTACATAGTATATATATATATATGTATATATATATATATATAATCTCAAGGCATAATCTCAAACAAATGCATTATTTAGCTCTTGCTATCTCAGCATTTGATTCAAAAACACAACGAATTTTAGAGTAGAAACTAAACTGTGGACTATTTTTGTGCTTCAAAATTAAGATAATGTTACAACCCTGAATTTACACAGGAAATAGCATTAGTGTTTTGACCTTTTTAAACTTACATCCACCTTACCTATACTAAAGCACAAAATAAATGGAATCAAAATTAATAAACTGAAAGGCAAATATGAGTTTGAGAAATTATAGAACTTTTCTATATTTAAAAAATCTATGTTTAACAAATTTGAAAGTGGAAAAAAGTGGTATTTTAGGAAACAATGATGAGCAACGAATTAATAATCTTTAAGTTGTGACAGTAATAAATATGTCACACACAAAGTTGCAAATGCAGCTACCACATTCTGAGCACTTTCTGTGTATAGGGAGCTATGCTGAACACACAAGCTACAAAATCTATTAGTCTTCAAATCCATCTGAACAGGGAGGAACGAATCTCTGACTCTGCTTATCAATAAGAAAACTGATGTTTGGAACATTCAGTATCTTACCTACGGCCAAGCAGCCTACGAGGGCCAGGATTTCAGCCCCTGATCAAGTTATAGAGCTCTTAAAATATTGCATAACTGTAGAAACCACTATAGAAACCGTAGAATCCTTAAGTGATGGAACACAGCATTATTTTTTACTATCACTTATAATCAAACTGAACAGCTACTATGGAATATAATAGATAGCAAAAGTAGTTATGCTACCTATTTTTAAAACAATCTAAATGAGAGTACTTTCAAAGTAAGTATTACTTTATTCTGTAAACACAGTAAAATGTCACAAGAAAGCTGCTACCTGCATAAGAGCAGCACATAAACCATGACAGCAAACAAAGAACCCAAAGCAGACATTGCCTGACTCAATCTCCTTTCAGGGCAATAAAGCCTTTCTTGTCCATTTTTCACCTTCAGAAGACTTTTTCAAGAAGAAATTCAGATATGTGAAAAGCAAACAAACTACCTCATTCCTGAGATGAACGTCCTGTCTGGTTAATGTTAGCTATCACCTGCTAGGCAACCTAGTGTCATGGATTACTAACTTCAGAAAAGTGTAAATAAAGGACAGTATTTTTTGTGAAAAATAAAAGGGAAGGAAAATATATATATATTCATATATATGTATACACAAGAGAGTTACGATAGATATACAGCTACTTTCTCTTAGTTCACTGAGAATAAAAGTTTATACTAATACTGTTTTGGCTAGGTATCATATCTGCATCTTGTCCTCTGAATAACTACTATGAAGACAATATGCAATGTATTAATTACTATAAAAGTCCTACTAACCTGTTTTAAAACTCTTTCAGTGCTATTTTATCTTTTTTCTCACTAAAATTTATAAAAATTTAAAAATAAAAAATTTTAAAAAGAAGAAAAAGTTAATCAAGGAAAACTTAACAAAAATGAAAAAAGAAATAATATCAGAGAGATGTCATGTCCTAGAGTTTCAGTTTGATTAAAGACTAAACTGGTAGGTTTGAGGTTCTCAGATTGCTATTTTAATAAAGGAAACTTACAAGATCAGATAAAAAAAGATATCACAAGACTTGAAGAATTTGTTTTGTTATAAAATAAATAAAACTCAAGAGAATTTTGTAAGGAAGAAAATACAGAGATCAGTAAAAAGGCTTGCTTTTGAAAAGAAAGCAATGCAGCATAATGTAGGTGTGCAGGGTTAGCTCCAGGCCACCTCAGTGTGCAAGAACCGCTGTCACTGATCAGTTGAGTGATCTTGGGCACACAACTTTTCTCTCATTTCCTCATCTCTAGATGATGAATAACACTACTACTATCTGTAATGAGGATTAAGTGTGGTAATACACATACAATTTACCACTATGCCTGGCACACAATTGTTACTCTATCATGAGAAAAAGCAAGAGTAGAACATAATAGTAGGGTTACAAGCTTCCTGAGTATCTTCAGAGTCTCTTCAAACTATATTTAATCTGTATAATAAAGGAATCAAAATTTGATTCCCAAATAATATATGAAATGTTGAAGGTTTTGTTTATGATATCTGAAAAATTAGCAATGCTGTGCTGCCTTGAACTTCATATTCTCCTTGAACTGGTTTGAACTTGAAAAGTACACTTCCACTCATTCTAGGATGCACTGGAAAACAGGGAAAAAGAATAAAAATAAACCCCTATGAAAGAAGTGTGAAAAAAATAAGTTTTGATTCACAAACAAGTAAACTTTTGATCCTTGCATTTATTAAATTGAAGCAAAGTTTAATTCTGATTTATAGAATACTATTTTATTATTCATTTTAAACTCTTCTGTTTAAAAAATACACGGGGGTTCAGAACAACCTCAATAAAATGACAACATTCTTAATGATCTGAAGTCCAACCACCAGTGTGCAAACATGGTTGGCTTCAAAATTAAAGACCCACAGGCACATTTCATTAAATGCATGTCATAAAACAAGGAAGTTATAATGCCGAGAGAAGAAATACTCAGTAGTGCTATATAAAATTTGCAACTTAAGAAAAAAAGAAGATATATATGTTCTGCTGCTTATACCTGCTTCATTATTAATTCCTTTAATGCCACTTTGCTACATCTAAACCCCTGACTCTTTATTACATAATATCAGCACACTAAAAAATAGATCTCTACATCTGAAAACAGCTCTTTATAAAATACAATACTGATAGCTCTTGGTTGTATTTGATAATTTAATTAAGTATATCATATAATCTCAACAGCACTAAGAATACCTTCATCTAATATAAATTTGTGAATAACAACTACACAAAAGTATTTTCCTTCTAAAATAAGTTCTTATATATACTTTTCTCAATGTTGACAACTTAAACAACATTGATTTCTATATTGTGCTAAGAAAACATTAGGCACAGATCACATAATATGACTTATATTGGCTTCTAAATGAAAGACTTATAGGCACATTTCATTAAATGCATTTCATAAAACAAGGAAATTATAATTCCAAGAGGAGAAATACTCAGAAATACTATGTTAAATATATAGTATGTGCAAATGAGTATCACATAAATGACTAGTGGATACAACAGTAAGCAATTATAACCTTGCACAAAAATTAATGTTTTACTTTTTACAAAGAACATTCCATGTAGCATTAAGAGTGATACACCACTACTGAGTATCCTGTATGTGAATTAGAATAACTTGTGGGTTTTCTAAAAAAAAAAGAAGAAGAAGAAGAAGAAGAAGAAGAAGAAGAAGAAGAAGAAGAAGAAGAAG
>NDGN011520374.1:906-20231 GCA_002564285.1 Tympanoctomys barrerae | reverse complement strand
AGCACCAGGAAGGGGATTTTAAGATTTGATGACTGTTAGTGTGACAAGTTGTATAGAAGGAGGCTAAATTAATTAAATTTTCTTAAAAACGTTGCCCAAACATTTGATGGAACAGATACGTGTGTGTATAATATATATTTTCACACAGGTATATATGTGCATATATAGCATATGACAGTTTGATTGACTTACTACTGTTCTTACTCTTCTCATAGTGGCTGTGGAGTCGCACAGCTTTGGTCCTCACTAGCGCACCCTGCTGGCCGAGCCGTTATTTCTGAGCACTTTCTTCCCTCCGGCCTCCTCTGGGCAGGGAGAGCACACTTTTCTCCTCAGAGCCCTGGTTCCTTGTGGCTTTCCTGGACTGCCCATCTTCAGATGCTCCTGAAAGTTACTTTTGAATACTGCATTGTAAGATGAAAATGTAATTTTTGTGCTATTTTTTAAATATAATGAACAGGTATCTTTTTTTTTTTTACAAGAAGCACAAGGACATTAGAAAAATCCAACAGCTAACCTCACTTACTGGGCTGCCTGGGGGACTCTCCAAGGGGCACCTCTCTCTCCAGATCTCCCTGTTAGAGGCCTCCTTCCCCATCCACCGAGCTTCTTAGGAGAGGAGGCAGTCTTTGGGGCTTGCTTCAGGGGCTTAACGCTGTGCATGAAGGTTGGGGTGGACACTCTGGGAATGTGGAAGCACTGGGCGTGAGGGGTGGATGAAAGGGCGGCTTCTCCTCTGCAGAGCTGTCAGGGCTGGAGGGCCTTCTTGAGTGGGCTCCATGGTGGCGTTGGTGGCAGAAGGAAGGGCTGCTTCCCAGTGACGACGGGCCGTGGGTCCGTCCCCCTGATGTCCACCGGGGCCGAGCACTCAGCCTACTGGAGAGCCTTCCGAGGTGTGGGGCAGATGCTAGTGCAACAGGTGGGTGCGCTGACACATGCCACACAGAGATAATTCAACCTGCAGAAGGTCAGCGCTGTCCCACTGAGGTTGTCTGATGGCCACGGATTTGTGCAGAAACCATGCATCAGTTTGTCTATTTTAAGTAGCTAAGAGGCTGAGGTCCCAGGAAGGGGAGTGGTCTGGTCCAGGTGTGAGCAGGATCCCAGGTGCTTGGCCTGAACCACACGCGTTGCTCTCTCCATGCCTGTGTTGACGAGTGAGTGTGTGGGCGCAAGGGGGAGGCTAGGCACCTGCTCTCGGCAGATACAAGGGGCAATGTCAAGGAAAGTAACCAGGCCTCTACAGTGACGTCCCGTCCAACATCACCGGGCCTCAGTAATTACCAACCTGCGACGGAGAAGGTGGCATTATACCGGGCTCTGCGTCTTCATTATTTGGAAGCTGACCTTAAGACATATTTCTTTGGTCCTAAATACCTCAGTATGTACCACAAGAGACAGAGTACTGAGAAGCTCATTGTAACACCATCATTACTGCTTATACAACTAACATCAATTCTTTAGTGTCAGGACCTTCAAGTCACCTGGTGACTCAGGCATGGCAGAGGTCCACTCTGGGCACAGAGCAGTGACAGCGGGAAGCAAGCAGTGCACAGGGGAGCCATAGCCCCTGCTACCGGAGGGCGAGTGGTCCACTCCCAGATGAACTCCGTGATGCCTCCTGGCCTCAGAGCCAAAAGTGCGTCTGGCTCGGAGAACCATAAGCAGGGAGAAGACGCAGTGAGTGCAGGAGGAGGTATAATGGCAGGGAGACGGGGCGGGGCAGGTGCAGCGTATCTGCAGAGAAGGTTATTTGCAGGCGCTGCCACCTATATTTTCTTCTCAGAGCCTCCCCCGAACCATCTGGCCAGGAGAGTCAACTCTAGTTTCTTGCCTGTCCAGGGGAGAGAGTCCTGCTTCCTGAAGAGGAAGTCCCCACGGCCCCCCACTCCTCTGCAGCTGTCGGGCCCTCCTACACCGCCTGCTCTTTGTTCCTGGCCCTGCACTGCATCAGGTCTGCTGTCACCCCCACCTGGCGTGACTGTGTTAGCTGGGCCACGTGAGGACTCTGACTGGTACAACACCATGTGCCATCTGGGACTGGTCCTCCCAAATAGGTATTACTTTGGCTAAAGCCCTACTTTATCTCTCTCCAGCATGCGGAAAGGACTGTCAGGTAACAGTCCCTGTTTTAGCACATTGGCCAAAAGTCAGTAGGAGAAAGTCAGTAGGAGAAAGGAAGGCTTTGCAGGCTGCCAGCAGCAGGCCGTCCCAGGAAGGCTCTTCACAGCGGAGTAGAGCAGGCGTCAACAAGGAAGCTATGTGAGCGTCTTCCGTCCCTCCTCCTCGTGATGGCGACTGGTAACAGCCTTCTTGCAGTCTTCTTCTCTTTACAAGAGCAACCCCCTGGCAGCATTGTCTTTTACCAATAGCACGAACAGTTCAGAGATTATGACTTTGTGGAAAGAAATGTGATTACTACATTCTCCTGCAACACAGGACTTCTGAATCTAGCTACACAACTAAATGGGAACCTGAAAAATAGCACAGGAGGATGAATGAATGATTTTACCCAAACAGAGTCACGCTCCATATAACCAGGCAGGCCAGGCCAATGACAAACCACCATTTAGGTGTAAATGACAGCACGAGCCACGCAGCGGATGTGTGTAGTAGGTTACACTGCCTGGATAAGTGTACTGTGTGCAGTTTCCATGGTGACGAAATCACTGAACTGAACACTTTTTAGAACACATCCTCATGGTTAAACAAAGCAGGACCATGTCAGTATACAAGAAAGTCACAGTCAAGCCACCTAATAGCAACAAGCAGAGCCCACCAAGTCCATCCCTTCTTCCTCCTGTCCACCCGCCCGTTCATCCTTTTGTTACAGTCTCCCTGTTATCCTCAAGGCCTGGGCTCACCCAACCAGAAGCCCGAAGGCAGGGCTGCCTTCTGCTGCAGTCCGCTCAGGTGAGATCTGGGGCCATCAGATATGCCTTCCTGGACACTGAGGAGAGCGAGGGCTGCACAAGAGAGTAAACACCATGTCTTTCCTGTTTTCATGACTCATCTGACCCCATGAAATAATGTTTCTCAGTTGGGATGTGGTGTAGTGCCAACGGGCCTAGGACCGTGCCACCCATGCACTCTGCTGTCATCTGTCCCGTGTCCACTTGTGCTCGGCTTTCTCAGGACCTTTGTCACTTGTTTTGTGCCTCACTCCCTGGCCCAGGCAGGCTGAGCTGCTGTAACCGAATGCCGCAGACCGAGCGACTGGACACTCACTCTAGTGTGGTGGGGCTGAGAGCCAGGCTCAGTGAGTGGCGGCTGCGGCCCTGGCGAGGGCCCTCCTTCCTCTTCCTGGCGTGCAGGTGGCCTTGGCTCCATCTGTACACAGCTGAGCAAAGTTGTCTCTCCTATTTCTACAGCAGGGTGCTCATCTCAGTCACGTGGGCTCCATCCTTACCACCAAATCTCTCCATGGCCCCGAGGGGACAATAGCACTCAGCCCAATGGCACACATCCCTGTAACTTGTATGCCTGTATCTTAGGTTGGGTTTCCCAAAGGCAGGCCTTGGAAAGAAAATCTATGAGAAAATCTATTGCAAAATGCTCCCAGGAAGAACTTGTGGAGAGGAGGAAGGGAAGGAGCTGGTGGGTGCGACTCCACACTCCAGGGATGTGCAGCATCAGTGTGAGTCCGGCCTCAGCATTGCCCCCCACAGGCAAGGACTGGCTGAGATGGCGGCCCACACGCTCAGCGGTGAGAGCTGTTCAATGCTCTGAGCTCCCAAGTGGGCCTGGAAGCTCAGGTCAGAAGCCCACAGAACAAGGCAGGAGGCGACTGAGCACAGAAGCCTCTTGGGATCTGACGAGGGTGGAAGTAGGAACGGAATTGACAAGGACGCTATGGACCCCCAGTCATTAAAGAATTGTGCTTTTAATCTTTTATTTAGTGCAGGATCTTGCTATGCAGCTTAGACTCATAGTGTCCTGTCTCAGCCTCCCCAGTGCTGGTTGCAGGCATGTGCCACCACTCCTGGTTTCAGGCTGGTGCATCTGGGGTTCCAGACCAGCACAGCGTGTGGTACTGGGGGTGGAATCCGGGTCCTTGTGCTTGCCAAGCAGATGCTTAGACCGCTACCCACCCAGCCCCCAGTAGTCCTTTTACTCTGCACCTGTTCTCGCCTTCCTGGACACTGGCTTCCCTGAGGTGAAGACTTCTCCGGGGTGAAGGGTCCTTTGTAACCCAGGAATATTTCCACAACACCAACGTCTTCCACCGAAGCTGGCTTGGTGACAAAGTGACCTGTCAGTCTGTGTCCTATGACCACCCATCACATTGTTAACTTGACTGGATTAAGTGATGCCTTGCGCGGAATTCAAGCACACTTCTGGCTGTATCTCTGGGGGCCATTGGGGTGGCCCTGGGGGCCTATCTGGTTCCTGTCCCTTTCTTCTTCAACACTGCTTCCCACCTGCTTTATTTCCTGGCCACCATGAGGTGAGCAGTTTTGAGGCACTGTGCCTTTCCAACAAGGTCCTTCTCTGGAGCTGACGGGCCACAGACTGAGCTCTGAGTCATTTTCTCCTCAAGTCACTGTCAGGCATTTTTGTCCCGGAATTGGGAAAGCCGACTACAATGCACACCAAACCCATGACCAGTTTAACAGTGTGTCAACATTCTTAACTTCTTAATGATTGCTGAGCAGGAGCTCGGTGTTTTCATTTTGTGCTGGGCCCCACAAATTACATAGCCAACAGAGCTGGCTATAGAGGTGTCTAACACAATGTGGGGCTTGCAGCATATTCTAATTGACCGAAGGAAGGAATGCCTGGCGTTTCCTCAGTAGCTCATGAAGGCAGGCTGGATGGCTGTAGAGGAATATTTTCCTTCTGTTTTAAGGCTTAATAAAGCATCTGGTGTTGGGTCTTGCTATCTGACCCACTACCCGCCTCCTCCACTTCACTCTTAAGGCCTCAGGAGGAGTGGGCAGGACTTGCTTATTTTGAGCTGATATTTATTTCTCTCTTCCTGTGACACGGAAAATTCTTGGTATCAGACGGCACTATTTTTATTTTCCCAGTAGAATAATTAAATTTAGGCTCTGTTGCTTTTCTCCCGCAGTGTGGCCTTGAGAAAAATGAAACCAAGAGGCTGCTGCTGAGGGCTGGCTGGGATGGCGCTACAGAGCTATCCGGAGCACCTTTACCTCACATCCACCTGGACAAGGAAGGCTTGTCTCAGGTCAATCAACTGCCATTTCTGGTGTGTAGGAAGCCATCACCCTGACCTAGAATCCTACAGCTGCTCAGAGCTATAGGAATGACCCAGACCAGCATGAAAAAACTGAAGCTCCTGGGGCCACCTGAGGCAGTAAATAAAGTTTTATTGGAACACAGTCATGGTCACTGGTTTGTGTACTGTCTGTAACTGGGTTTAGGATGGAGCGATGGAGGTCAAAAGTGATGACCAAGAACAGCGGCCTGCAAAGTTCAAAGCATTCACTGCACGGCCCCTTGTAGAGAATTTGTGGACCACTGGCCTAGGCAAGTACCCAGCTATGGCCAGTCCTCTGGGATGCTCTGTGGAAAGGAGACCATGGCCAGGAGACTTGGAAAGCACACTAACAAGTTCACCCTCCTGGCGTGTCACGAGTTACACTACGCTTCTGTAGGAGTCGCTGCCCAAATCCCCTCCATGCTCCACTTTCCGTCAGAACATAGATACTTTCTATTTGCGCCCTTCCCCTTCTGGTCCAGGAAGCTCATGTGGTACCTGCAGGGGGAGCTGGGAGTAGCTGAGTCAGAGCCTTCCCAAGCAGACCTCCAGCCACGATGGGTGGTATCTGGGAGAACGTTCCAGAGCTTTCTTGTCTCTTGGCTGGGGAAACTCTGAGGCATGCTCCTCACTTTCTCCTGGGGCTCAGGAGGGGGCCTGTGCACCAGGTACTCAGTAATGGCCTACTCCTTCAGGGACCCTGTGTGGATTGGGTGGAAATCTTCTGAAGAATTTTATTCCAGTTCCTGGAGTGTGCTTCTAGATGAACCTGAGCTACTGACTAACTGAAGGGCCTGAGAAGTCCTTCTTACCAGGGTCCTTAAGAATCTTTCTGATATGGCCTCACTCCAGTATACCAGCTTAAATTTTCACATCTCCCCCATATCTTTACCTTATGCTGCATTTAGGTCAGATCAAAATTTTTTTTTCCCAATATATTGAAAGTGCCATACTCTGGTATGACGATGTTATTTTTTATTCTCGTTGCCCTGACAACACCTACTCAACTTTCAGGCCATAGATAAAATGTCATATCATCTGAAGAGTCAAAAAAGTTTTTAAAAAATGTAATACAGTCATACTGGGCTCATGCTGTGTTTTTCCCATCACGCCGTTTATGGAGCCATATGCTTTCCAGTGTGTATCTACCTACTTTCGAGAAGTACAAGTGTTGGTTCTATCTCTCTCCCTCTCTTTCCAAGACCTAGAAGCGCTTTACACTTAGGGGATGATCACCCGGATGGCATGTCAGTGCTTCCGCAGCTTTTGTGTTGGAGGTGAGGTATGCGTAGCTCCGGTCCAATTCTGCAGCTGGCATCCTCAGCCTGCTTCTGTCAGGCCTGGTCCATGGCCTGTCAAGCCCAGTTTAGCAGCAATCCTCCATCTTTGGCATTCTATCAAGTTCCCTGTACCTCAACCCTTAATACCTGACCAAGTTCCTCTTAGTAATTTTCCGTACACACTCTCTCTCGTCTTTATAGATTTACGTTATCTATAAATCCCCACTTGTTCTAGTTTTATGCAGAATTGCTTCAGCCTGTCTCTTGCAATAGTTTTGAATAAACTCTTCCTTGTCTGTTGAGTTTATAGCTAGGCTCAATTCTATACCAAAATCTCTTTTCTTTATTGCAGTAACTCAAGTAAAATCTGTCTTTCCATATAAAAAGTGTCAGGCACCACTTCCCCTTGGTAGAAGAGGTGCTGCTTTATGCTCAAGCTCCAAGAGGGGCTGCAATCCTGACATCCGGAGCTGCACCTCTGTACGCCCCTAGTGCGGGCACGCTATCCATAGTGAGGTAAGCTGTGGGGTGGGGAAACAGATAACTATTCCCCGTGTCACTCACCGGGCTCACCCTCTGCCCACTTGAGCCTTCCATGCACAGATCTGTAGCCCTGCCCTGCTCTCCCCTCCCGCCTCCCTTTCCTTCCCACACCTATTCCTGCCTTACCAGGAACGAAGAAAAGGATGATCCCATTTTCTCTGTCCCAGATCTCTAATTGTGGACCGTGTCCCAAAAGCTCGCAAGGAATACCTGGAACTGCCCCCTCCCCCAGCAGACGTCTCAGGTGTTTCTCTGTCTTCCCAGGTAGGTATCATGAGTGCTGTATTTTAAATTTTATTTTATTTTTTTAAAGCATCCAAAATGGTAATAGAAAAAAACACATTAGAAACGCTACAAAACTTCACCAAACAAAGTAATAGGAATTCAACAATGGCTGCTGTACAGCATAGAGTTACCTTCAAAGCAGTTGTTTGGGTTACCAGATAGAAATGTGCAAGACTGGTTTAAAGAAAGAAAAAAACAAAACAAGAACAAAAAAGTTATAAGAAATAAAAAAATAAAAAGAGAAAAACCCCTGTTCCTTTCAAAAGATCAGCAGAAAAGGGCAGGGCGATTATCCAAACTGTCCTGCATATATACATAAAAATCTTTCCCCCTTCCTTCGCCTTTTTCCTCATCCCAGTTTTTCCTTCCCATTGAAGATATTCTTTCCTTTTGCAATATCTATCGTGCCTGCTTTCTGAATGTCTCTAACGCGCTGATGGGTCTGCGCCCACAAAGCGGCCCACGGCTCATCTTGGGGCGTGGCGCCCCGAAACTAACATGCCCCAGCTGCTGCTAGGCCGACTTCCGGCTTCTTAACGAGTTAACCCAGAAAGGCCTCTTTTGATCGTGCGCATGCGCGGGCCTCCTCCAATCAGCGCCCGTTACCATGGGCACCGCCCATGTAAAGCTCCGCCCCTGCCCCATGCCATATAAGCGCCCGCTCTGTCTCCGCCCCGCGTCCCTGGCGTCTCCCGCAGCGCTCCTGGCCGGCAGTTGGACGACTTCCTTTCCCCCATTTCTCTTTAGCGCCAGAGGATCGAGTCCTACATGTGAACACTGTTCTCGTGCCAGGTATCAGGGGAAGGGTTTCTCATTTGGATTCCTCGCAGACCCCGAAGAAAGACGTAGGCGAGGCATTATGTCAGAAGGGAATTTTAGTAAGTGAAAATGAAGGCCCTGGGAAGATGCACCAGGGAAAGGAGGCGGGGCAGGGTAGCAGCGTCGGCGGCGAGGAGGCTGCCCCCGCGGACACGTGGAGCCCAGCCTTATGGGGACCTCAGGACGAGCCTCGACGGCCTTGCCATCTTCCTGCGTGGCTGGTGTGGGATTCACCCGTGGACGACTGCTGTCGTGGGTGCGAAGGCGCGCCGGGGAGGCCCAGCTCTGCTGCGCGCTCACGTGGTGGCTGCTCTGGACAGCGAGTCCCTTGTGCCCCAGAGACAGGAGACACACGCACCCGAGCTAAGCAGCTGTCCTGTGCTACTGATGGGCACCGCAGTGACCGCATGTGGACAGAGGGACGTGGCTGGGCACCCACGTCATTAGTCTTGGAGATGACACTCAAGGTATCGAGATGCTTGGACGTCATGGCGCAGGCGGGTCAGAGTAGATGGGGACTGAACGTGTGCTGTAGGTGCGCCAGTCACGAGCCCGTTAGCCTCTGGGATGGCACTCTCAAAACTAACGACGGCTACGCCGTTCCTGCGCTTTTGAAACATGTCCACATCAGCTTAGAGCAGACATTCTGTTCGGCGGAAGCTGGTTTCCTTCTTAGCCTCCTCAGCCATCTCCAGCTTGATTTCTACAAGGTCTCCAAAAGTCAAGAAACCCCAGTTTGCTCCTGGGCGGACTCTAGGGATTAGAAGTGTTCTCTCTTCTTCTTCTCCCTGTTTCCTGATTTTACAGGGGGAGTGCATACTGGGAGCTCTGGATTGGCCAGCGCCTGCGTGAGGAGGCCAGGCCCATGCGGTTAATGTCTACACCGGTCCATGAGAGCTTTCTTGCGGGGAATCAAAACCCTTTCCTTGAAGAACAAAGTGTCAGAGAAATGAAAGATCTTTAGGAACCTTGTGCCTCTGCTTTTTCCACCTTTAATTTCATTATTGGTTTTCACGAAGCTCCTCCGCGGCCCGCAGCCTCCTGTAGACTTCTTTCCTTTGAAGAGATTGTGAGGCAGCAGTGAGTTCCGCGTGTTTACAGGCTGCCAGGGGTGCCTGGCCTCACCAGCAAAGCAAGCCCTCGCTGCCCCAAGACCACTCCTTCCACGGACAGCAGAGGGTCACCCTGCCCAGACTGTGAGTGCTGAGGAGTCAAAGTGCACCCTGAAGGTGAAAGATCAAGAAACTGAGTTGAGAATCAGGTGAGGTTGGTGAAGCTAACTCGAGTAAGAGCGATTCCATTTTGCAGTGGCTTTGTCTTATTAGTAAAAATGTGTTTTGAAAAAAATGGCCAGGCTGGCTCCAGACGCAAACTCAGTAAGAAGCAGAAGGTTTCTCAGGTGGTCATGGGACTTTTCTCAGGGGGGCACTGTTGGCAGGTGGTCCTGGCTCTGGAGTCCTCGACCCTGGGGGATTTCTTACTTGGTGTGGGCGCCATTGAGACCTAAGCGATGAGGAAGAAAACTTATTCCTATTGCCTTTTAATCTTGACAATATTCTAAAGCCGAAAATCTCTTGTTTGTGTGTTCTGAGCTAAAATGGAGTGAATGAAATATTTTTTTAAAAAATGTATTTGGTTGTTATAGGTCTCACTACACAGCTCGGACTCATAGCGATCCTCCTGTTTTCAGCCTCCCCAGCACAGGGATTACAGGCGTGCACCACTATGTCCAATCTCTGTGGCTTGCTAATCCTGCACTGGGGGTGGGGTGGAGCAGCGTGTGGTAACAGGCATCAAACTGCAGTCCCTGCACTTGCCTAAGCAGGGACTTTAATGGCTGAGCTATCTCGCTGGCCCTGTGAATGGAATCTTAAACCCACTTGATCCAATCACACCTTCTATTCAGCCTAAGATCAGAACAACCTCACTCACGTGCCACAGGACAGCCTGGCGCAGCTTATGTCTGGCATGTTTCCTGATCCTCATGTACGCAGAGGCTGGGCTTTGGAAGGTGATAGGATTATAGGATTGTGGGAGCACTCTGTTCACAAGTGGATTAATAATCCAATGTGGCGTCAGGAGGTGGGGCCTGATGGGAAGCGTCTGATCACCTGGAGCTGACCTAGGAGGGTGTGTCTCCCCCTGGGCTTCTCCCTTCTCCCGCGGCTTTCTGGCTGTCACGTTGTGAGCAGCTTTATCCTCCCGCTTTTCCACCAGGCCCTGTCTGCCTTGGAGCCAGTTGACTAGATGTGGGCTGAGGCCTTGGAAGCTGTGAGCCAAAGTTAACTGTCATCCTCCAAGTAATGGGTGTGAGGGACTGTGTCTTGGCAACAGGAAAAGTAACTGACAGTGCCTGTGTGTTCTTTCCTCAGCCTGACCTTGGCCTGCTCTAAGCGAATTAGTTCCTCTTCTCCTTTATACTCATTCAATGAGACTCGCTCGCCATTTGGTCACTTGATAGCCACTGAGCACCAAGCACACGTCAGGCACCGTTTCAGGTGTCGCAGCATCCATAATGAGGCAGGCAGGGCTCTTCCTTTGCAAGACCTGACAAGGCGGTAGATGGTTGCGTGAGTTATTGGACTATGTGGCCCCTTTGAGACACACATAAAGCGTATTTTCATCTAAAATGTCTTAAGGCCCTGCCCGCTTTGCCCCCATCTTCCCCTGAGGACTTTAGCTGCTTAAGGGTGTCTGGGCTGCAGACTTCCAGGGTCACAGGGTGGTGAAAGGAGCAAGAGAAACAGATTTTGAAGGGCTGGGGTTTACCCATATGTACATTGGCATCTTGCTCTAATTTTCTTTTTAAAACATCTTGCTTTGCATGAAAGAATAGGAGAGTGGGAAGGGATTTTAGGGGACATCTGGTCATAGAGCCCCCTTTTACTAAGTAAGGAAAACTCTGAGATTTGAAGAGGAGGGACAGGAGGGAGGCCAGGAATGAAACCTGCTCTAGTCTGCACTGCGGTGTCTCTGCCACGCTCCCCAGCATATGCCAGGGTTGTGCAAAAGCGCTCTCCCTCCTGAGGGCTCTGTTGCTCTTTCTTCCCTTCTTCCATGGCCTTTCTCCTATCACTTGATCTTTCTCTGAGGATGACCACAGGCCTGGGCCACACACTGGTAAAATACCACTGCCTTCTACCAGAGGAGCACATCCCTAGAGAGCAGGAGGAAGTGACGCAGAGGCAAGGGAGATGTGTTCTGTTGTTGCATTAAGAAAATCTTGTCCTGCTTTCTGTGGGCCTTGAGCACACGGAACACTGCTGCTGCTTTTTCTCCTCCCTTTTTTACAGAATAACTGGATACAGCTTAGAGTAGACCCTAAATGATGGGGGCCGTCCTTGCATCCCACCGTGGCATCCAGGAGAGAGGCTGGCTGGGGCAGGAAGCTGTGCTGGCTGCAGGGCTGGGTTTGGCCCATCCGTTAGTGCCCAGGAGGCCAAGGAAGCCACCCGCTCGTGCTTGCATCCCCTAACGAGACAGAGATGATTGTACCAATTTCCTCCAGTTGTGTGGAGAATTAAGCCAAAGACTACTGCAGTGCTTGAGTGTAGTAAATGTTCTATAAAGTACAGTTATTCATTAAAATCATGGTTATTAAAATTTGCTAACAGTAGATAAATTGCCTCTTGATGTCTCACAGCAACTTGTTGAAGAGAGGCCCCTTGCTCATCCCAAATTTGTACTGGAAAACTACGGGGCTCCCTCACACGAGGTGGAGGAGCTTACCAGAGCCACACACAGCTGGCGGTGGCACGCTGGGGCCACGTCGCGCTCTGCTCCATTTGCACTTTTCGCTGGCTGAGTGGTTTCCACGGTGCATACAGCTCTGTGCCACATACTCGGAACACTTCCGCTCAGCTGGGGACAAAAAGACAGCAAGTGGCTTCTCCTGGGTTCTAACTCATGTTTTATCACCAAATAAGTATGAAAAACTTCTGAGTGGTAGCAGCTTTTGAAATCTGAAGTTGTGGATAAATAATTGAGAATTTGTTAAAGGAGTAAATGGTGCTTCTCAAGGAAAGCTTTATTTATTTTTTAAAAAAATTTAGTCACAATAAATCATGCTCAAAATTCTGTTTAATTGATGTGCCACCTGAAGAATTTGATTATTTAAAAGTTTTACCCACTTAAAGATGAGAGAAAGATCTGAATCAACCAGGTAGCTCGGACTGACACTGTAGAAATAAAGCAGGCACGACACATGACTGCGCACATTTCTCGGGGGTTCTGCCTGGCCCGATCTGGTATTTGCTGTTCCCAGGGGGCTGATCCCAGCAGCTCTTGGTAGCTGTGCTTGTGCCAGAGGTCACTGGTGACCAGGATGCCTAAGACTTGCGTCTAGCCGTCTCCCACTTTCTCACAGACAACTGAAGCCCAGATCCTGATCCTACTTGGACCCATCTTTGGGTGTTAAAATGAAGAAAATTAGGGGATCTGGGCCGGGTGTGTTTCTGTCTCAGCTAATTGCGAGGGTGCCGCAGCCCTTGCATAAGACCATCTTAGCTGTAATTAATCGAGGACTACTTCCCAGGGAGACTCAGGTTTGTGTCTTTTGTTTGGTGACAGTGCAAAAAAGGCTTCCTTTGGAATAACAAATGAAACTTTCCACTGCTGAGCCTGTATCTGAGAAGCGAGTTGTAGATTTTGTGTTAGAGATTGTAGATTCCTCCATCAATTTGTTTTCCCCGGCTTTTTTCTTCCTTCTCTCAGAACTTGCCTAGATCCTGTCTGAGGACTCAGCTGCCTTTGTGCCTGCTGAGTGGGGACGTGGCCTCTCTGTCTCCTGGCCACGGGCTCAGGAGCCACCTCTGCTCACTCAGCCAGTTGGGATCTGGGTCCTGAGGACAGCGCTGGGCCTCTGAGGTGCTGTGGAATGTCTGCCGAGCACTTGAAGAGGAAGCCAGTCAGCTGATGGAGCAGAGAGAACTGCTCAGGAGACTGAGGTAGAGGAAGACACTGCAACGTAGTGACCACATGCAGAGAGAAGCAGAGCGAGGGCAAGAACTAAGAGAATGACACTCCATTGTGCGTAGATACCGCACAGTGTTCCTCTGTCAGCAGGCACCAAGGCTGGTTCCAAAAGCTCAGCTATTGTGAGTTGTCCGGTAATAAACACAGGCACGCGCGTATCCTTCTAGTACGCTGACTTTAATTTGTTCAGGATTATAGCGGGGGTGGCATAGCTGGGTCAGACGGGAGCAGTGTCTTTATCTTTCTGAGGAACATCATTGTGATTTGCATAGCGGCTGTACAAACTTACACCCGACCAAGAGTATAGAGGGGTCAAGTCATGTCATTCGCGGGAGAGTGGATGGACCTGGACATGGCCGTGTCAGATGGAGTAAGGCATATTCCAAAAGTCAGGGGTCATGCTTCAGCTCATCTGTGGTCTCCAGAAAGAAAATTTAGAACAATGACAGCAAAGTGGAAAGAAGCCTGCTAGAGGACAGGAAAGGAACAAGGTGTGGGGGAAGGGGAAAGGGTCACAACAAAGCACGCTATCGCGTGTATGAATATGCCTAAGTTCAGCCCGTTCCTCCACATACTCAGTTTGTGCAAATGCAATTTATAAAAAAGGAAAGGAAAAGACAAAGAGAACGAGCCTGCACTTGCCTTCTATTACTGTCCCCATGTTTGGGGCCGCTGTGTGCACTTGCTGCCCTCTCATTTTGTTGTAGTCCTGTACCTTGTTTATAGACACGCACATTCCGCTTTTCTTTGTGCACACGTGTGTGTGTGTGTGTGACTGGGGCTTTGCTCCTCACCACCAGGAAGCCCGAGGCAGGCTCGCACCGTGGCCTCACTGAGCTGAGAACTAACATGCTCCATATGGTACCTTTCAAACAGAGGCGACTTTGTGGTCCTGGGACCCGACCCAAGAAGTGCCCCTCCTGAGGTCGCGAGCCTCGGCACCCTTTCCCTGGCCCTATCTGTCATGACGCTTCAGCATGTACATGCACTTTAGCTGCTTTCATTCTTTCCATCAGGCCAAAATAGATTTGGTAATTGATGTCCCTCTCAGTGGGTCGTGACTCTGCATCTGGGACAGAGCTGTGAAAGTTCTTTGTAGGAGCCCAGAGGGTTGGAACGGCTCCAAGTCTCTGCATCACGCCATTGGCCCGACTCCTCCTCCTCTCTCTGAAAGGTGTGAATTTGACCTTTCCGTTGGTCAGCACGATTGCCACATTCAGCTACTTGTGAGTGAGACACAAAGGGCTTCGAGGGAGGACAGCCCACGGAGTTCTATTTGAGGAATGCCAAATGGTTCTCCAGGCCCAGCTGGTACTGCTCCCTCTTGCACGGTGCCTGAAATGTGCGTGGCTATTTTTGTTGAGTTATAATATTATTGCTCACAATAAGATCTAATATTAAAACAATTAGCATTGCCCTCAAGGAGGGCTGAGAACGCCCAATCCCACCCACGGTGAGACTCGGAGAAGTCCAGCCCTCTGCGCCGCTGTTGCCTCATCTGGGAGATGGGGCCGTGAGGGGCTCCAGTGCCAGTGCCTGCTCCACAGGGTGGTTCCGGAGGTCCGACAAGTCGCTGCTGTTTGTGAAACCCGTGGGCCCATACGGTCATCCTCGTGTTGGAAGGAAAGAAACAGAAGATGGAACTTTATTCTGCTTTCTTTTTCTACCAGATTCTAGACAATCAGGTTGTGGCAAGAAGACTTGGAAACACGGGCATACATAATTTTCTTTAATCTACTTCTCTCAGTAAATAACTGAGTTTACACGCTTCTGCTAAACACATTTCCCCTGCTACAGCGAGGATGGAGGCAGTGTGGGTCTTGTGCATCTGTGGCCTGAGGTCCTGCGCCCATGTCTGCGGCTTAGCGAGGACAGGGCCCAGGAGGAGCTGGGCCTCAGGGGATTTGGGACACAACTGGGTGAAATAATTTCCTCCCCAGACATGGAGCCGTTACAAGGCGCTGTCCCTTTGGGAGGGGTTGTCCTAGTACATGGATCAGACTGTGAAGAACACAGGAAATGAGAGAGGACTTGGAAGGCTCTAATAATTTAAACAAGATGCATCTCTCTAAAGCACCGCTGCCCTTTGGGACACTGCTGTTCTGAAGCTCACTGGATTTGGTACCTAGCCATTCTGATGCGAGGACGGCGTCCCAGGAGTCTGTTAGGTACTCGACGGGCAAGCTGGAACATGTCGGTGTCAGTTTCTGTGGCCCGCTCCCTTCCCAGCCACAGCAGTTTGTTTCATGTTCATTGTTTTTGGCGCCCAGCGTCTCCTGGGGAGCCATGTGAGGGTGAGTAAGGTACCCCGACAGGTTGGGGTTCTGCTCCAAACTGCCCACCACCCTCAGGGACCAGGCCGGCGCGCAGCTTCCTTGGGGCCTATTTCATGGCCAGGAGGCAGGCTGGTGGCGCGGGGCCCTGTAACGCTCCCAGCTGGAAGTGGCCTGCAGCACCTGAGCTCAGATAGCCGCACTCGGCTGCCAGGAAGTGCAAAGGCGTGCGGTGCCCGGCAGAGGGCGATCCTGGACGGCGCCAGCGTCATGTTTGCACGCGTGTCTTCCCGCCTGTAACTCCCACAAGGAGAAGGCAGCAGTTCCTGCTCCTCAGCTTTCTCAGGGCCTTAGCCCGTGGTAGAAGTGTGGTGAATGGGAGGTGACAGGCCCCCTGCAGAGCATAGCAGCGCAGGATGAAAGGGAGGAGGGCCCGAGCGCGTGGTCCCTCCTTCCCGACCCGTATTCACCTCTCTCCTTCCCTGGATCTGGGTTCCGACCCTCCAGTTCTTACCTGATGATCCCAGTGCCCTCCTGGTCACTCACAACCTCTCTTCTTGCTGTGGAGACTGAGGCATCAGGAGCCGTCGCAGAGCTGTGCAGGAGGGTCTGCGTGCAAGTGCATGGCCTGTGGCTTCGTGGCCGTGGCTACTGCTGCGGGTCCTCTCCGGGAGCCTTGGTTTGCCCCTCACCCCCTGCTGAGCTTCCTCGCAGAAGCCTGCAGCATCTGGCAAGGCCCAGGGTGGTTGTGTTTTACCTCTACAGGCAGGAAGAGAGGAGGTGCCGTGGAGGGTGTGGGCCTGTGAGGCACAACCTAAAGCATGTTGGTTAGAGCACACTTGGGCTCCAAGGGTAGTGCGGTTTATTTTTCATGCCAGGTTTATTTATGTATGGTTCACCATCCCCAGTCAGTAAAGCTCACTCTGTAGTGTGTTTAAAGAGTCTGACAAATAACACAGGCACTGGTGTGACTTACTCAACAGCCAGGACCAAGAACATTCTCGTCCCCTGGGAAGTCCTCTGTGCCTTTCATGGGCATGCTTGCCCCCCACTCGCATCCACATAGTGGCCCCTGGTCATCTGGTTTTTGCTGGCAGTAGAGTGTCAGTGAGGTTTCTCTGACCTTCGGACCCAACTCAGAAGATGAACTCTTTCAGCGTTCTGTGGCCTGTCTCAGAGTTGTAAATATGCCATATTTGCAATTGATTAAAAGTGTCAGTGAATGAGTGGTCAAGTGGGCGAGTGGCTCAGTGTCTCTAAGAAACTGCTGTGAGTTACTATTGACTCAGAGAGAGCAGCCTGACGTCAGTGGTGTCCAGTGGACGTGTGGTAACGCATCAGCTCCCCGGGAGTCGAGCATTTTTGAATGTTGTGTTTCCGAAGAGTGTGTGTGAGCTTGTGGAGTTATACTGTGTTCTGGATTTCAGCAGTCACCTACTCCTGATGTGTAATCAGACGCAGTGCATTACAAAGAAGACGGAAAACCCTTCAATCACTGGATAGCTTTTCCCATACTTAACTGCGCACAGCAGCTGTTTAATTCATACTTCTAACACTCCATATATCTTGTAGCAGATCCGACGTGACAGTGATGCTTAGCACCAAGATCATGAAGTCCTCAAAATCAAGCTTATTTTCTACGTGTTCATCAAGTTCAGAAAGGACCTCTCGGTAGGTTGACTTGGATTCTTGGCCCTGTGAGAACGAAGAATAAGTAAAAGCCTAATTTGCTCTGTAAACCTTGGCTTTGTAGATCATACGCGGAAATACACCCGTTATGAGCACTGACAACATGGCAAGCGGCCACGGGCACTAGCAGCCAGCCCCGTGTCTGAATTGTGTGTGGGTTAGCTGATTGGCATCTCACAGTGGCTTTGCTGAATGCTGGGTGTTAGTCCCAGTCCCATTCTAGAGACGCAGCACTACTGAGGATCCTGGAAATGTCTCTGAGCTTGGCAGAGCATGGCGCAAGGCCAGCGTTTGTAGGCTGATTTACCCAATCCCAGAGCCCATGCTTTCAGTTGCTAGGCTAGCCGGCCTTTCACTGAGCACAGGCATTACTATGCCTTCAGCTTTTCAGACTATAATCTCTTTGTTATGGGAGATATCATTTCTGTGTCCATCTGAACTGTAAGATTATCCAAAAATACAAAATAAACTATGCTTAAAGAAAGCGTGCTTTTTGGAAGATTGCTCAGCATTTACTGTGAGATACTAAATCAAATTTAAGTTCATAGTCCTGACAAACACATGGAAGGAAAGCATATGGACAGCACATAAATGCAAAGGTTTTTCAGTTTCAAAGTACAGTTTAGAGCTGTGACATTCAAAACACAAAGGTCATTTGACTCTTATACTGAACTGTGTTCTCTTTCGTTCAGCTTCAAATGCTTGTCCATCTGCTAGCTGTGAAGATGCACCGCAGCAGTGACTGAGGTGCTTGGAGTGATGGCGCGTCCCTTTCCTGGGCTTAGACCCTCTCGCGACTCTAGGCTGCAGACCCAGCTGTACCATGGAGAGGGGTAAAGGGGCTCTGCGTGCTCCCTCCAGGACAGCTGCTGCTATTTGGAAAGTGTGCGTTTCCAAGACAAAGACAGGCATTTTCTACTGCAGTGGGCACTTCATTCCTTGAAGGCCTCATGGGTGGGAGGCTTGGCTGTTCTCTCTCCCTCTTCTTTTCTCCTTCCTTCTCCTCTCGTCCTCCTCCTCCTCCTCCTCCTCCTGCTGCTCCTCCTCCTCCTCCTCCTGCTTCTCCTCCTCCTCCTTCTCCTGTCTGCAGAGTGTAAGTTTACAGAGCTGGCGGAGTCCTCTTGGGGTGTGGCCAGTCGCTGTTTTCATATCTTCTTAGTAGGCCTGTCGGTGTGACTTCCATTACATCTGGCTGGTGATGGGTGTTAGGGGCTCCAGCATTATGTCCAGCCCTACGAAGAAGGCGTCCCCTTTAGGGGCGCTTTCTCAGCTGAAAGGTCCGGTGCAGTTTACCAGAGACCTCTGAGAGCGGATTCGGGTGGAAGCCCAGTTGGGAGGGAAGTGGGCTCCTGGCTTTGCCACCGACTGGCGGGCACACACCTGCCCAAGGGAACCCCACGGCCTGGCAGCACCTGGCATGTCTCTGCATGCTTGGTGTGGTGTGTAAACGACCACCACTGATGCTGAGGCTGTCCCAGCGTGACTGCCCCTGGGGTCCCCTGAAATCCAGCTCTGCCTTCTGCCGCCGCTCGTCTCAGGGGCGCTGCTGCGCTCAAGCCGTGGCGTGTGCTGAACAGACTGCTGCCTTTCTCGGGCGTGGCCTGCCCCGGGGACAGCGGGCTGAAGAGACCTCTCCTGAAGACCGGCCCAGGGCTTCCTTCTGATGGTTCCACAAGTGCGCTCTGTTCTGCCAAGATGAGGGATTCATTTCCAGGCTTTGAAAAGGCCCTTGGAGGCTCTCTGGGCCCTTGGAACAGGGGCTCTTGTTCTCTGGGCTGGGTCATTTGTACTGGATACAGATGCAGGGGGATACTACAGGCTCTGTTAACATGCTCTTTCTTCAAAGATTCCCTCAAACTTTTCATCTCTTGCCAGATTCTGTTTAATTTTTATGGCCTCAAATAATCTTTCCTTAAAAGTAGTTAAAAAATGATGCATGTATAATTTAGAATCTTTAGAAAGATGTTTATATAAAAAAGTAGATAACCTTTGCCCCCATTCCCCAAAGATAGATGGCCTTCTTCGCATTTCCTTTCGGTTACCTGCCTACACACCCTATGCTAGCCACGCACGCAGACCCACACTTGGACCAGTCCTAGATCCACAAGAAGCTGTGCCCTGATCCAGCTCTGCCCTGCTTTGGGCATCTCGTGTAACTTGGCAGACTTAAGCTGAGAGTGTGTGTGTGTGTGTGTGAGAGAGAGAGAGAGAGAGAGAGAGAGAGAGAGAGAGAGAGAG
>NDGN011520364.1:18113-29157 GCA_002564285.1 Tympanoctomys barrerae | reverse complement strand
CTAGGAGTGCCTCTTGGGCTTATTTTCCTTGTGCCCCATTTTTAAAAGGAGAGTGGCTCTCATACAATGCCTCTGGTGCCCCACTCGAGTCTCTCCTAACCTGTCCCCCACTGGCCTCTGCCCTTGGCCACAGTAAAACTGCTTGCTCCAGCAGTGGCAGGATGGGGAGCAGGCTTCTCTCAATCTCTTGGAGAGGCCAGAAGCCGTCCCTGCTGCAGGAAGTGCTGTTCTGGAGTAAAGAGTCTCCCCGCCCACTGCTCCAAGGAGGGATGCTCTTTTCTCTGCTGGGCCCTACCCTATTGCTTCTGGGGACAGAGGCCTCTCTGGGTGAGGGTGGCTGCTCTCCTTTTGACCAGTATTGTGTCCCAGAGTTCATGGGCCCTGATACATGCTGACGATGGCAGTGAGGTGGAGACAGTGTTGGGGGATTTCTTGGTTTTACTGTTCAGCTGAAATTGCATGTGTGTTTCCTGACTCGGATTGGAGGCATGGAATAGAAGTCTAATTTCTCAAAATAAAGAGGAAAAGAAGACTTGCAGGGACAGAGGGAAAGAGAAGACATAGAAGAAAAGAGAAACTCTGGGGAAGAATTTAGGTGGTGAAAGGAAGAGAAACACTTTTCTAAATTTTTGTTTTTTAAGAGTAAGATATAGGATGAGATGCTCTTAGGTCTGTGAATTTTTAGATGAAAAGATGGTAACCAGGGAGTGATAAGCAGTTGTCGGACAGCAAGTAGGTTAAGCCCTAGTTGTGGAAACCAGGTTTTATTACGCAAACGGTATCAGAATAGCAAAACAACTATTTGCAAAGTACGAGACAAGACAGCACTTCGTCAGTGGTGAACGGTTGCCTAAAGTGTCCCTTGTGAAAACTGGGTGCCCCGACCTGCCCCAGGGGTCTCCAGGGCAAGGCGCTTCCAGCCTGGCCCTGGGCCGCATCCCCTCCCTGACTTCCACTGCAGTGCTGGCTTGGCTTCCAGGGTCAGTGGACGATTTCTAGGGCTGCAGGTGCAAGCACTGGCTTCTTCTGCCGCGGCCATTTATATCGTGTTGGTGTGTGTCCTGCCCTTCCCATCCTCATGGGTAAGTGGGCCGGATGACTGATGCACAGCCTGTGACATTTTTTTGAGGCTCTTGGGAGCAACACAGGGTGTTGTCCTTATCATCATCATCACACGGTGCTGGACAACATCCTCACACTGTACTTTGTGGTAGGATAGACCTTCTTCTGGCCACTGACTTCCCAGCTTCTCTTAATCCTTCCCCTTGCTACGGACTTCCAAGTTCTTCCCAGAAGGAGCTGGGGAAGCAAGAGATTTTCCTCACTTAGCAAGAGCTGTGAGGAGCAGAGCCCCACATCTGCAGGCGCCTGCCCTGTGTTTGCGCTGTGCACGGGCTCTTCTCATGCAACCCCGAAGTCCGTGGGTGACATGCATCCGGTTTCCCTTTGCTTTGAGCTATCATTTAATAATTACCCCAAAGGAAATTTATTTCTCACTTAATAAGTCACAGTAGGGGATGTTGCTCTAAGGACAGGAGGCCAGCAGCAGAGTGAGGAGTGAGCACTGGGTCTCCTAGGACACAAACCGTGGTGCATTTCTTTCCCACCAGTGTCCCTCGCTCAACAAGAGAGCAGGGCAGATGGACATCAGAAGATTTCACACCTGCCTGCTCACACCCCAGACGAGACCTGCAATAATGTAATTGAGCCTCCAGGAGGCTAAATCTTCCTTTTACTCCAGTCTTGCTTGTCAGAAAGCAGTGCAAGAAGAAAAGAAAATAGCTAGGATTGGAGATATTGCACTGCACATTGGTATTATGAAAATTCTAGAAGGTTATTTTT
Source organism: Tympanoctomys barrerae (assembly GCA_002564285.1). Classification (NCBI taxonomy): domain Eukaryota; kingdom Metazoa; phylum Chordata; class Mammalia; order Rodentia; family Octodontidae; genus Tympanoctomys; species Tympanoctomys barrerae. The sequence goes on along the minus strand of NDGN011520364.1, from coordinate 27,315 downwards.
CCTCAGAGGTATCTCCTGAATGAATGTAATCCAGCCGCCAACAGAGCAGGGACTGGGGAATGGTGTGAGGCAGGAGAGCTGAGGCTGAGGGATGTAAAGTCATATAATGGGAGGTGGCAGGGAAGAGCTTACGTCCACACCAGGCTCGTATCTGGGGAAGCCTAGGCAGGGGAAAGTGAAGAGTGCCGAAGGAAGCCAGGCTGAGTCCAGCCATGGTGGATATGGCTGCCGGAGACCCCTCTGCTGGCCTTGCTTGTGAGACAGCAGAGCAGCTCTAAGGACTGAAGGGAGCAGTCAGCTCGCCCAGTTCTTGCTAATGCACACCACCTGGCTGAGGTAGCTGCCGTACTTTCCCTTCTGGCAGCAGAAGGGAAGGGGTATCATAAAGAAGATGCTGGAGGAGTGGCGATAGAGGAAAGGCCTTGGGTGTTACGGGAGCTTCAGGCTTCCGCAGAGCCTGGTGAGCGGGCACACTTCCCCGCCGGATGGTGTTCAGAACTCCAGGCAGTTGCCTTTGGATGAGTGCTGCTTCACCTGCCCAGCGATTCCAAACAGCCTTCTCAGCTGGAGCGTAGTGTCCTCAAGGCCATGTCTGCTCATGTCCACCCTCCCTCTGCGTGGCTGTGGCAAAGCAGAGGCACAGCAAACACTCCCCCAGTGCGGGGGGCGCTCACTCAGCCCCTCCACAGGTCACAGCATGGTGGCAGTGTAGAGTTCCCTTTTCTCTGAATTCGCCATCACACCAGGCTATCCTCTCCTGCCAGCAGGAGACAGTGATACAGTATTGTGACTTGATAAAGCAACCCTTCCTTAGTACTAAGAAAGAAAGGCATCACAAAGATTTCTCAGCCAACGTGTCTTTCAAGGGAGCTGTATCCCTTTACCTACCAGTAATCTGATGATGCCTGTCCAGCCCTGCTCCAAGCTATCGCTGGGCAGGTTAGCTGTGTGGTATCAGGTTGACTGTGCAACTGAGGAGAAGCCAGAGGAACCCTGGTACTCGCAGTCTAGGTACCAAGACACTCTCTTCTGTCTCGAAACCCGGGGACCCAGGGGAGCCGCCTGGGAGACTCAGAATGTCCCAGACTAAGAAGCACATAAAATATTTGTAGCTATGTTTCAAAATCATGTTTACTAGAATATTTTTGAAATATGGAGATGTATACAGGAGACTTTTCATGTAAGATATTCTTGGAAATTTCCTGGTATCACACTCTCCCTCCTACCATTTAACAACTGTAAATTGTATGACATTTGTTGGTTAAATTTTCAACATGGTCTATGAGCTCTGTGCCATAAAGGATCTGGCCTGTCTGGTCCTGTCTTTGGAGAGGCAAACACACCCTCACATACATTTGTTGAATGAAAACTCAAGTGGTTTCATACCCTTTCTTGTTTATTACCTGTAGAAGAGAAGGCAAAGGTAGCCTTTAGAAGGTGTGAGTGGTGTCTCCAGCAAAGGAGAACACACACACACACACACACACACACACACACACACGCATGTACACGCATGCATACACAATACACTGACAGTAGGGTTCCCCAGCGCCCCTTCCTCACTGTTGTGGTCTAGATCTGAAATGCCCCCCAAGGGCTCCTGTGTTTGGATGTGGGGCTTTCAGAAGGAGATCGGACTGGGAAGGCTGCAGCATCATCGGTAGATTACACCATTGATGAGATCACACTTCGACAGCGTTAGTGGGACATCATGGGAACAGAGGAAGTGGGGCCTGCTGCAGGGAGTGAGCAGGCCGTGAGGCTCTGACCATGGGCGCGTCTGGTCCCTGACCCTTTCCTTTCTAGCTTCTTCCACCTCCCTCTGCTTCCTGCATCTGTAGGCTGTGTAATTTCTTCCACCATGCCCTTAGGCCACCATGTTTCTATCTAGGAATCACCTGAATGGGGACTGAAACTTCAGAGACAGTGAGCCTAAATGAACCTTCCCTGGCTCAACTTGTGCTTGGGCAGGCATTTTGTCCCAGCAATGGAAAGTGGGTGGCTGCACTCCCAGAGGCAGGCGGGCAGGGCTAGGAAAGCAGAGTCCATTGTGTGGGATGCCATCGGCAGCATATGGGGACTCCCAAACCAGGGGTGAGAGGGATTTAGCGAGTGGACCCGTCAAAGCTCTACACAGGGGCTCTCGTGGGATGGCAAAACCACCTGGGATAGCACAGTGGAGGCGAATCATCACTACCCAGGCCCCCGTGGAAGCAGGACATTTGGGCAGCCACAGTGCCATGGGGAAGGGATGTCCTCAAAGCTCTGCCTTTGTAGAAGAAGAAGTACCACCTCACCAAGGAGGCCACCATCTCTCTCCTCCTCTGTCCTCGTCTGGAAGTATACTTATTATTACCTGAATCCAATGAAAGCCAGAGGGTAGGGATCCCAGGAGCTGGCCTGAGAAGTCGCCACCCAGGGCACAAAGCAGGGTACAGAATGGCGTAGAGCAGCTCCCTGTGGCCAAAGGAATGCCCAGCAGAGGGCCATCCCCCAACCGTCAGGCTGCGGGAGAGAGCTGGTAGACAGCCTTCTGGGCTTCTAGAGGAAAACCCAAGACAGCAGACTTCAACAGCAAAGGAAGGCCACAGGTCACACCGCTTTCCATGGTCCTTCAGTAAATACTGTGTCTCGTCTGGGCCAGGCATTGGGAAGGCCACGGAGGATAGAAGAATGAGTGAATGAGCACGATGCCTGCCTGCGGGGGACTCCCAAGCCAGCGGGAGAACTGTGCATGAAGAGGAAACGTGGTAGTGTGCTGAGAAAGCACACGGGGAGGAAGCCCCGAACTCAGCTTCCAGCAGAGGCTGCGCTTCAGCTGCGACACCAGCCCGTGTGGGGCTCCTGAGCTGAGCCCAGACTTGCACGGGCAGCTCTGGGGATTCTCTGTCAGTTATTTCCTCCGCAAAATCTCTCTCAGTCTGCTTTTAGAGGGTAGGCGAAGAAGGCTGATGGGGTCCCCATCTGAGCTTGGCGCACCCTCCCCCTTGTGGCTCCACAAGTGCCTTCTCCGGCGACCCTTCTGCGGTGACTGCCATCTCCACCGTGTGGAGGAGCAGCCAGCGCTCCTGCCTATTATCTTCAGATTGCTTCCTCGGCAGGAAGTGGTGTCAATTCACTTGGACGTTGTGGTGTCGCTGCGCTCCCCGGGCCATTACATCATTATGTGGTCACCCAGAACCCCCGCACACATGATCCTGGCCGACCGTCTCTGGAAGCCAGAAGATAACACACAAAACCGCTTCATTTGGCCTCTAAGCACGTCAAACAGCACAGGCAGAGAACAGTGGGATGCGGATACACCTTCCTCCTGACTTCCAGCAGGAAGAGCAGAGAGGTGTGGCTCAGGCACAAATTACAGGCTCAGCCTCAGGACAGGATCCATCATAGAATCTATTGCCACCCCTGCAGACTGGCTCCAGCGTATAATTCAGTGACGGTTTTGCTCATTTTGTCTCCGCGCTGACAAGACTACCGCGTGGCCCGCGTGGCTGCATTCAGGTGCAGCTGGGCCTGTGTGAGGACTTAGGCCATTTTATTCCATCCTGAATTAACACGGTCCACCTAATCCTCATCTCCCCAGGAGGCTGCGAATTGTGCGCGAGGCAGAGCAGAAGGTTTTGCGAGCAGGTGGCTGGGCCCATGTTTCCACCTGCCTGCCTGCCTTTCCCCCGTGTGAGGCTGCTGATTGAAACTTACTCTGAGATTACCTTGGTAATAATTTGAGTCTTATCAGGGAAAAAAAAAAAAAAACCCGCCAGAATTAATGAGGTTTCTGCTGATAAAAGAAATATAAAGGGCTTACTCTTCTAAAGATGCCTGATACCACGGATAAATCGTAGACAAATAGAAAGCTTGCCATAGTTTATGCCTAATTATAAACGAGTTAATACCAAGTCAGACCCAAAAGATTCAGGGGTGTGATCACTTTAAACCTAATGAGGTGGAGAGCGACAGTGCTACAGTACCAAGCTTTTCATTAATGCAGAGAAGTCACATCTTGGTGACGAATAAGGAAACTGACCGACCCAACTAGATGCGCCGGATTCAGGAACTGACCTACAGTGCTTCGTACATGCTTTCGTGTACTACTCCAAGGGCTTGATATTAGGGCCTGCCCTGAGACAAGCGGTCTCAGGCATGCGTGACCCCTTACCTGGGGTGAGTGTACTAAAGGGACAGTGAGTGTTCGCTCACGACCATGTAAGTAGGCCCGGATGGAGGATCTGCACATCCTCGCTGTCTGCTCGCCTCCCGAGAAGAAGGCTGGGCAGGGACGGAGCCCTTTCTGCTGGAGCTTCTTGCTGGGTGTCTCTTTCTCTATCCACTCCAGGGCCTGCCTGTGTCGTCCTTCCTTGTGACTTTGCCCTGGGCCACCAATTCTCTTTCTGCCCTTCCCCTCTTGTGTCCTGTAGGTGATCTGGATCAATGAGAATAGATGATTCAAAGAGATAGAGAAGATGAAGAATGAGCTCCCCGAGGGTTGCAGAAATAAGAGATTTGTAATTGTCTGAGTGTGGCCTGCAGCCCTTGTGGGCCTTTGATCTAAGCACAGCTATAGTCCTCACCTTTGTGCAAACACAGTTTTGTGAGGGACATGCTTTAGAAGGGGGGGGTCCTCTGGTCCAGCCAGAAGGGGCCCTATCCTGCACAAGGAGAACCCTTGGGGCTTCCTCCTGGGTTCTTCCAGGGGCAAGGAGAAGTAGCCCTGCTTTTTACCTCTTTCTCTCCTCCTCCGTCAGTCTGTGCTCTCCCCTTTCTCTTTTACTGAATCCTACTTTGGGGAATGGGTTTTACAAACCCAAGCGCAAAGTATAATGAAAACAGGAATCATTTTTAGTAGAGGCCCTCACTTCTAAAATCATAGCTAACTACTCTCTTTCTGCCTGGAGGAGCTTAGCCTTACCCCCACGTCAGCCAGAGCTGATCTGCCACGCCCAGGAGGTCGGACCCCATGGGGAAACCCAGGGATTCTCGGTGTAAGGCTTCAGCTTCCAAGAAGAGTGGCACAGGCAAGGGAGCCTCTCATCTTGTCTCCCATCAAGGAGGCAGAGGTCTAGGTCAGTCACTCACATGGCAGCTTAAAATAGAATGACATAAACTAATAAGCTCAAAAAGCAAGGGCAGAGGGATAGGGAATTAAAAACTAGGGTCCCTTCCCATAGAAACACTACTTGGGGTAGGAGAAGCCTCCGCTCTGGTAAATCACATGATTTCGGGAAGGTGACGCCACAAGAGCGAAAGTCTGTGAGCTTTCCTGTGCACTAGGAGTTGGGCTCTTGGCCAGGGTAGCTCCTCGGCGTCTTACCTCCAATATGTGTACCTTCCTCCTTCATTTCCATCCTGGCCGCATCCCTCCCCACGTTCCCAGTCCTCTGGGACCTTTCTCTCCAGTAGCTGTCACATCCACTTTCCTCCGAACCTCTAAGGTCTATGACCATCTTTCTTGAAATTATTTGCCTTTCACTAGCTCTCGTATGCTGTAATTGAGAAGGGGAATCTAGAGAGAGGGAACATATTTGAGAGCAGTGATTTAGTTCAGAGCTGGAGTGTTCTTATTGTCTGTTAAAGGCTTAGCCTCAGGGTGGTGCTGTGTGGCACAAGTGGTGAAAACCTAGAAGGCACAGCTCTGCGGGAGGTTTTGTCCTATGGTTGTGCCGCCGGAGGGGACAGGCCCTGTTCACTTCCTCTTCCTCTCGCCTGCTCCTGGGTCAGGAGGTGAGCAGTTTTGCTTTCCCACATCCTGTTAGCCCAGCCATAGGCTCCAAACCAACAAGACCAACTGACCATGAGCCGAAACATCCCAAATTGAGACAAAGTAACTGCCTTACTTTTAGGTCAGTTATCTTGGTTATTTATTACAGTGACAAAAAGCTGACAAATGCAAACAGCTTCTCTAAAAATGATCCTCATAGGCAGTTCTATCAGGAAAAGGCTGATTTTTAAGAGAAAGCATGAGAACTACTGTTGAGGGCCTGAATACTACCAAAGGATCAGACTTACTCAGACCTCAGTGTCTAGCCAGTGAGCAAGGGCATGACTAGGGTCTGTGAGATGCAGTGACCAGGGCCAGGGATATAGCTCAGCAGCATAAGCACCCATCTGACAAGCACAAGGTCCTGAGTTGGATCTCTGGTGAAACAACAAAGACCAAGAAAATGGTGAACCTTGAATAAATACCAATACCATGGTGGTAGTAAACCAGAAGGCCCGTCCTACGGGAATGTGCTTCATTCACTGGTCTTGGTCTTGGTCTCTCACGTTAGTGTGCCGCACCAAAGTGGAAACAGAATTCTTAATTGATAGGCCAGCATTTCCTCTTTGTCCCAGGGCTTTATTGAACAATGGACCCTGACAAGGGCTGTCATCAGGACAGGAACCTCTAAAGATCACTTCATAATCTCAAAACAGTCCCTTCAAACACAGATAATCAGTGTTCTGATTTTCAAACTAGCAGTAACATAATATGTACACTTGCTGACGTTTTGGAAAAAGTATATATTTTGCTTATAGTACGCAAATATTTTTTAAAAATCTGTGAGTACCTTGGATGCTTATTTGAGCAAAAGGATGTTTTGACCAAGATGTGTGCAAAAACACCTTCGCCGCCCCCCCCAAAAAATGTTGCATTACCACATGCAGGTCGTCTGGCATTTGTGTAGATCTAATTCCAAAGCAGAACAAGGAAACCAGCTCTCAAAGATTTTTCTGTGAAAGCAATTGATAAAAGGTTTTCTTGTAGATCAGGTGTGTTGCTGTGTTTTGGTTTCTTTTCCTACAGAAAATAAATGTTTGATTGAGCTCAGTACAAAAAAGAAGGCAATTTTGTATGCCTGTCTCTGAAAGCTCGTAGCCTGTTACTTTATTTCCACACTATGTCTGTTCTACTTAGAGTATTTTGAGCAGAGGGGAGGAATGAAATTTATACTCTTGCTTAGGTGCCTCCTAAATAAAATAAAAGTAAATAAATGCCAGAAAATGCATGTGAAATTTTTTTCATGAAAATTTTTGTAAAATAATCTACTACTGAGACTGCTAACAGCTGTTTTTTCACACTCAATAACCCCCAGCAGGCAGGAAAATCCCCTGCAGCTTTCAAGATATTGCATGTCAGGAGAGAAAAGCACAATCTTTGTCATTATTATTTTAAGGCCAGGTTCCCAGTATTATTTCAAAGGGAGAAGTCCCTGTGCTCTATGAGGCACCATTCCCTAGCTGGCAAAAGGTAGTATTATTTTATTACCAGACAGACACGGGTGGGCAGATTGCCCCTGCAACTCCTCACGCTTGGCGGCCCCCAGCACAAAACCAAGTAGGGGGTAGGCACCTGGGTGACGCCATCTCCAGTCTCTGTCCTAAACTGTCATGTGGACACCGCAGTCCCTTTCATCTGAACAAGGCAAATGCTTCAGCTTCTCCATGATTAGTCACTGCAATCATGTTTAAAAACAGACCAAATGCTTACACATGTTTAGGGTTGTTTTTACATAGGCGATAAGTAAGGACAGAACCCCCAAGAGGAAGGCCCTTTACATCTGTATCTTTGTCGTCACTCTGGCTTTGAAAGGCTGATTGTCCAATTCTTTTAAGATACTTGAAAGTAGTCAAAGTTCAGTGGTTTTCAAACTTCAGCGACAGATATTCCTTTGGAGAGGTTGTTGCATAGGCAAATTAGTCTGCAGCCATTCAACTTGGTCGTTCCTATTTGTCCAAGTTGGTCAACATTTAGCAGACTGGATTGTAATCTCCATTTGTCATCAATTGAATGAAGAAGGACTTCTCCCTGTGGAGTTGCCCTGATATGTAAGGCCTAGAAGGCCTTCCACTATGAGCCAGGACGGAGGCAGGCAAAGCCCCTTCCTCAGGCTTGCTGCTCTTCCTTAGGCTTGGGACTTTGGTTGAGCACTCCCTCTCGTCTCTCATTGGTGAATGCAAGTTAGACTGAGAACTTCCTCTAATTCTCATTGGCCAGAATTAGGCCGTATCCAGCTGCAGAAGAAAGAGTCTGGGAAGTAAAGTCTTCCCTTGATTGTCTAGTTGCCCGCACTATCTGGCAAGACTCAATATTCAACTGTTATAACTGATCTAACTATTTTACTATGTATATTTACAAAGAATGACATGTTTATAGGAGAAATCAAAAATAAAGACAAATGACCCATAATAGCCTAACTGATGTACCTTTAAACAATCAAAACAAAATCTAAATGAAAATAAAAATAGGTCAAAATGTATACCATTAGTACGTGTGTGAAAGTTTCCTACTAAATTAGACGCTGGTGAAGAACCTGTTTGTTAATTTGCTATAAATACACATACCGCAAATAGGTCCTTTATAATTATATGTACAGAACGTGGGCATGACCTGAAGACTGCGATTTGAAATGTAAAGAAAACTATGATTCATACAGGAAATCCTCATCCTAACCTTCCTTCTGCCCTTTGGCCTCCATCTGCATGGACAGATTATATTTGGTTTTTCATTACGTGACCACACACACCGAATTCTCTAACATCATTTTGACCAAAATTGCCAGCTATGAAGAAAGGGCTGCCCATCTGGCAGATGCTATTTTAAGGAGCACTTTGTGTCATGGCAGATATTTTAAGGCAAAAGGACTTTGCAAACATGAATACGCATCTGACAAGTACTTCTGACACGTTAGCCCATGCTCTCCCAGGAACTATTTATTAGAGAAGGGACTGCTGAGGGTCAAGGGACACCAGTGGGCTCTGCCTGATGTTTCCACTCTGTAGAGTCAGTGTCAGGACAGCAGAGTGCTGGGACTCAAGGACAGAGTGCTCTGGCTCCTGCCCACCTTCCCATGCTCCAGCCCTTTCCCCTCCTCTGGCATTGCCTTCATCACTATTTATCCACCTTCCTAAAGAACTACCAATTGGATGTCAAGATGTTACCTGCTGTTACTTCTGTGTGCAGAGAGGGAGGAGACTTTGTTTTAAAACACAAAATGATCCAATAAAAAGCTCCTTGTGGATTACTCTGCTGAATTCATGCTGTACCTACAATATATGAATGGCAATGAAATACACATCTTTGATAAAAATAAACAAAAAAGGGAGATATAAATGAAGGACCCTTTTGTAGTGAAAAAATATATATAATGTATATACAAAATAACATAGATATACAGCTACTTTTTCTTAGTTCAATGAGAAGAAAGTTTTGAACTAATAGTGTTTA